>JAOWBN010201961.1:0-14667 GCA_028565015.1 Pinguicula moranensis | reverse complement strand
TCATCTCTGATTACTATTCCATTGAATAAGATCAAGTATTTGGCAAGGAACAAGGCTATGCAAGTGGCGTTGCGCGCCAAGAAGAAACTTGGTTTCATAACTGGTGATGTTATGATGGCGGATCTCAATTATGAGGACTATGAACAATGGCTTATTGTCGATTCCATTGTTATGATTTGGATCCATAATTCTTTATCCAAGGATACCCACGAGGTGTTCATTGATGGAAGTTCTACTCTGCAAGAATTATGGAGCGAGCTTCGAGGTATGTTTGGCAGATGTAATGGTCCTATGATTTTCAAGATTCATCGTGCTATTGCATCTGTGAAACAAGGAAATGATAGTATTACTGCTTATTACACTCGACTCAAGAAGTTATGGGATGAGCTTCGACGCTTGAAGCTGAGCAAAGTTTGTACTTGTGCTACTTGCACCTGTGGCGCTTGGAAAGATTCTATTGCTAACCTAGATCTAGATCACCTATTACAGTTGTTGATGGGGCTGAACCCTATATATGTGCATGTTCCCCTGCGATGCTTCTTCAAATTGAATCTGGTAAATCTGTTTTCACCTCTGCTTAATTTGTGCCTGAAGTGGGCTGATTATTGGCCCAGGTGCCCCATATCCTCCTAAGGCTGGTTTTCCATCTCAGAACCAACAATATTACCGTGCAATGACCCCCTCCTAATGGTCATGGTGTACCAAGTGTGGACGTCATGGTCACACCATTGATAATTGCTTCACCATTTTTGGTGAACCGGACTAGTACAAAGAACGTCAAGCAGAAAGGGCACCTGCTTGATATCAATATGTCAACTGTGCTCCTGCACTTCCAATGCAGGTTAAGGGTCCTCTTTCATCTCCTGAGACTTGAACTTTTGGAGGTGTTCCTGGTCTATCAGATGCCATCAATCTGGCTATCTCCGTAGCGCTCTACTGGCTATAATCAAGCATCTACTTCTCAATAAGGTTCCAACTATCTATGACCCCTCATGCTAATCTTGTTTCCCTCAATACGCCTTTTGGCAATGGTTTTTCAGGCATAACACTAACTCATGCATATGCTTTCATCAGTTTGCATAACTCTGATTTTCCTGATGCCAATACATGGATTACGGACACGGGCGCGTTCACTCACATGTTTAAAGATGTTACTTTGTTGCATGATTTTTACAAGTTTCCAAGTAATCTGTTGATGACACTACTGATTTGGTCTCTCAATGTGAAACAATGTTTATGACTGATAGGATTCAACTCACGGGTGCATTGCTGGTTTCATGATTCAAATTTAACCTTCTCTTAGTTAAAATGCTTTGTGATACAACCCATGTTTATTGTTTTTTTTTTCTCCTCAACACATTGTATTGTGCAGGACCAACAAATACGTAAGCTCTTGGCCGTAAGCACAACTGTGCGGGATAGTTACATCCTAAACAACCAATCCTTCTCTTAGGCTACCATTCATGCTTACATCACCTCTCTGTCGCCATCTTCCAGTTTACCTACTTTGTTTAGTTTTGATTGTATAGCATCTAGACATGGATTCTGTTGTTTCTTTTTCGACTTGGCATAAGTTTGGGCCATATATCTAAACATGTACTCATGCATTTACCATTTACTGTTGGTTTGAACAATAAAACAATTCCTTGTGATGCATGTCATTTTGCTAAGCACCATCGTCTACCTTTAAAATCCAGTAGTAGTTATAGCATTGCCGCATTGATTTGGTTCATATTGATATTTGGGGTCCATACAAAACCCCTACTATCACCAACACTCATTACTTTCTTACCCTTGTGGATGACTTCTGTCGAGCCACTTGGACTTACCTACTCCAAAAAATAAGTAAGTGCATACTTAATTTACATGTTTGATCAAATATTTTCTGATACAAACCAAGTTGCAACCAAAGGAGTCGTAGTTGCACAAGACCCATTATCACTCTTAAGTGGGCCATTGACTAGGCTTAAAGTAAAAGATTATAGCTTACACTCAATGGGCTTATTCAAGTACATTGGAGCGATGCCAAGTTAATTGAGATAGGCCCAAACATTTCATCCAAGCTTAGTCTGCATCATCTCTACGTGTGAAGGTGAGAACACATGCATGGCCATGCAAAACTTGTCCACCAATGTCCAAGTATATGCAAGGTCGTGGTCCATTCATGACATAAAGGCGGTAGGACATGGCCAAAGTCTTTGGTCAAAGCATCATAAAGTCATAGTAAAAGTAATAAAGTCTTGTGATGTTGAAGGATGGTAAAGAATGGCCTAAAGTCATGCACAAAGGAAGTGGAAAAGCTTGGTCAAAAGTCTTGGCAAAAAACATTGAAGGAAGCATGTTGAAGGGATCCCAAGACTTTTTTGCTAATTTGTTGTCTTTTTCTAGCCTATATAAGGGACATCTTCGAACCTAACTAGTTAATTTTCATTTTCTAAATTCTGTGAGATTGTGTCCTCTTTATTTTTAAAAAAACTCCATTGAACTTATCAAGCTTTTTCTTGTGGCATTCTAAAACTTGAACTTATCACTTAATTTTGGGTTGAGGCATTGTTCTCTTTAGGGTTTCTTGTGTAGCGTTTCTTAAAACCCTTGTAGCTTATGGTTTCCACCTCATTATAGGTGATGGGTCAAGGCTCAACAAATTTATTTTCGATCTTGATTTCTTTTTCCAATCATTTGTATCGGGTTTCATCACATGCGTTGGTGAGGTTCGTATCATTTGGTATGAAACCATAGATTAAAGGCAAGTTTGCCAATACTTGCTAATATTGATAGTCGGCTCGTTTATAGTCATGAGGTCCATATTTCTTTGATAGTTATCTTTATTTTTGTTGTATTCTTTGCTGAAACAAAAAGGAGCAAAGGCCAAAAAGAAGTAAAAATAAAAAGAGGCTCATTCGTAACAAAAAAAAACCTGAATTAAGAAAGAAGTTTCCTCATAGTAAACTCTTGGTCACCCTTTCTCAAAATTCTCAACCTTGACAAGTTTTAGTTTGTTATCATTTGAATTATCACACAATTTTGGCTTTGAGTGAGTTTTTGGAGTTGATTAAAAGTGAAAGAAGGCAAATAGAGCGAAAAAAAAGGCACGAGTGGTGAGCTCATTAGAGGGTAAAAGCCTGTTTGAGTTAAACACGAGTGTGAGAGCATCATTCTTGAGTATAAATATGAAACATAGTGATTGTGAGGTTTTTACTGACTTTAGGTTCAAATACCAAGAAGATGAATCACCCGAAGATTCCCCACAAGCCATTGATTTGAGGTACTTAATGCAAGCATTGGTGGGAGAGGTGGGGTGTATGGCAAAGTTAGAACCTCTTCATGAGAGGATTGATCGGGTAAAAGCACAAGTTCCTTGCAAGCCACAACGAGATGTGCGAAATAGACCACAAAGTGGTCATGTACCAAGGTGAGATGTTGAATAAGAGTCCGAATCTGAGAAGTTTGACGAGCCTTACTTGAACCGAGGCCATTTTGGACGTAGCTATTGAAATAGATAGCAAGATGGGCCGATCGAGGCAAGACAGTGACCTTGGGAATGTAAAGATTAAGATCCCAACGTTCCAAGGTAAAAATGAGCCCGAAATATACTCTATTTGGAGAGACAAGAGGTAAAAATCGCAGCCATTGAGTTTACTGACTATGCTATTGTTTGGTAGGAACAATTTTTTACTAGTAGGAGGAGAAATGGAGAGCCACCCGCGGATACTTGAGGATAGATGAAAGCCATCATGAGGAGGCAATTTGTTCCCAACCATTACAATAGGAGTTTGTACCAAAAGTTGCAATGGCTAGTGCAAGTTCCTATGAGTGTGGAGTATTTTAAGGAGATTGAGATAGCGATGATCCGGGGCAATGTGGAGGATCAAGAAGCCACCATGGCGAGATTCTTGCATGTGTAAAACCTTGAGATTGCGGATGTGGTTGAGTTAACATTACATTGAGTTGGAGGACATGTTGTATCAAGCCATTAAGGTAGAAGCTCAACTCAAAAGGAAGAGGGTAAGGGAGGGACAATCTATGGCAACAACCAACCCTTGTAAGTCAAGTCCTAAATGGGACAGGCACAAATTTGAGCCATCCAAGGATGCCAGACCTAAGGACGATGCTACCGTAGGTAATACCACATCTTATACATCTAAAGCATGTGACATAAAATGTTTTAAATGTAAGGGATTGGGCCACATAGCAAGCCAATGTGTGAGCAAAAGAGTGATGGTGATAAATGCCCAAGTAGAGATCAAGTCCGAGGATGAAGTGGAGGTCGTTGACACCACACGTGGATGAGCTTGGAGATGAGCATAGCGTAGTGGTTGGAGAGTTGTTATTGGTGAGGTGATTTCTCAATGTACAATGCAGAAGAGGATGAAAGGAAACAAAGGGAGAACCTGCTCCACACCCGGTGTTTCATCAACAACAAGGTTTGTTGTGTCATCATCGATGGAGGGACTTACATCAATGTTGCTAGGACATACTTTGTGGAAACGTTGGCATTAACCACCATGAAGCACCCACTACCGTATCAGCTTCAATGGTTGAAATATTGTGGTGAGTCAAGGTGACAAAGCAGGTATTGGTGGCACTATCCATTGGCAAGTGTCAAGATGGGGGACTTTATGATGTAGTCCATATGGATGCATGTCACTTATTGCTTGGGAGGTCGTGACAGTACGACTTGAGGGCGACACATGTGGCTTCACAAATAGATTTTCCTTCACCCTTGAGGGAAACCCTATTACCATTGTACCTTTAACGCCAAAACAGGTCATGGAGGACCAATTTTAATTACAAATGTTGAGATAAAAAGAGATCGAGAGTTGAAAAAAAGAAAGAAAAATAGGGAGAAGAAAAAAAAGAATTTAGCGAAAAGAAAGTGAAAAAGATTGAGCGGAGAAAAAAGGAGAGGAATGAAATGTTGGTAATAAAAAAGAACGAGGAAAAATTCAGTTTCATGGCCCAAAAGATTGAGATTAAGATAGCCTTATTTTCTCATCAACTTGTGATTGTATTCATGTACAGAAAGGTTTTTTATGTACTAACGATCTCGTCGGTACTTTGTCGAGCAAAATTATCTCTATTTTGCAGGAATTTGAAGATGTCCTTCCTGAAGAAATACCCTCTGGCTTGCCTCCAATTCGAGGGATTGAGCATCAAACTGATTTCATACCGGGAGCATCCATCCCGAATCGACCAGTTTATAGGAGCAACCCTGAGGAAATGAAAGAAGTGACATGTGCGAGAGAGCTATTGGAGAAGTGACATATGCGAGAGAGCTTCAGTCCATGTGCGGTGCCAGTGGTGTTGGTACCTAAGAATGATGGAACCTGGAGAATGAGCGTTGATTGCCGAGTCATCAACAATATTACGGTAAAATATCGTCATCATATTCCTAGGCTAGATGATATGCTTTATGAGTTTTATGGTTTGTGTGTTCTTACGAAAATTGATCTTAAAAGTGGTTATCATCGAATTCAAATGAAAAAAGGTGATGAATGGAAAACTGCATTTAAAACAGAGTGATTTATATAGTGATGCCATTTGGGTTAACTAATGCTTCGAGCAAATTTATGCGTTTGAAGAACCATGTTTTGCGAACTTTCATTAGTAGATTTGTGGTTGTCTATTTTGATCATATTTTAATTTATTGCAAGAATTTGGAAGAACATGTCATACATTTGAAAAATGTTTTAGAAGTTTTTCAAAAGGAAAGTTTGTTTGCTAACATCAAGAAGTGCACCTTTTGCATGGATATGATTGTGTTTCTTGGCTTTGTTGTTAGCAAGAATGGCATTGAAGTGGATAAGGAAAATGTGAAGGCGATACAAGAGTGGTCGATGCCTACTACGGTTAGCCAATTGACAAGTTTCCACGACTTAGCTATCTTCTATAGTCACTTTGTGTGTAACTTAAGTAGCTTAGTCATTCCTCTTACTATAGTTATGAAGGAGGACGCGTTGTTTAAGAGGAGGGAACAAGAAAAGGTGTTCCATCTCATTATTGGGAAGTTGACTAATGCACTTTTACTTGTTTCGCCTAACTTTGCTAAAATGTTTGAACTTGAATGTGATGCTTCAAGGATAGTTATTGAAGCTTTGTTGATGCCAACCGATTGCGTACCTCAGCAAGACATTGAGTGGGGGAACCCTAAACTATCCTACCTATGATAAGGAGATGTTTGCCTTGGTGAGAGCCTTGGAGAATTAGCAACATTATTTATGGCCGAAGGAGTTCTTGATCCACACTGTTCATGAGTCATTGAAGCACTTGAAAAGGCAGTAAAAGTTGAACAAATGCAATGCCAAGTGGGTGAAGTTCATTGAGATATTTCCCTATGTGATCAGGTACAAGTAAGGTAAGGAGAATGTAGTGGCAGATGCCTTGTCTAGGAGGTATGCTCTATTTTCCATGTTAGATACAAAGTTTATTGGATTTGAATATATTAAGGAGTTGTATGCCTAGAATTCTGATTTTGGTAGCATATTTCATGCATGTGAGAAAATGGTATTTGACAAGTTTTATAGGCATGAGAGGTTTCTGTCTCATGAAAGCAAACTATGTATGCATGTTCATTGCGAGAATTGCTTATGAGGAAAGCCCGTGGTGGGGGATTGATGGGTCATTTTGGTGTAGCTAATACTTTAGGCATTTTGCAAGATTATTTCTTTTGGCCTCATATGTGATGTGGAGAAAATTTGTGATAAATGTATCACGCGTAGCCAGGCTAAGTCCAAGCTGAAACCCCATGGTTTGTACACCCCTTTGCCTATACCTTATGAACAGTGGACTAACATATCTATGGATTTCGTTTTGGGTTTGCCAAGGTCTAAGGGGCAAAGAGATTTGTTTTTTGTGTTGGTAGATAGGTTTTCAAAGATGGAACACTTCATTGCATGTCATAAAATCGATGATGCATCGCAAGCAGCTGATTTGTTCTGTAAGGATATTGTTAAGTTGTATGGCATGCCTAAGACCATTGTTCCATATAGGGATGCAAATTTTTCAAGCTACTTTTGGAAAACCTTGTGTGGATATTTATGGACTAAATTGTTATTTTCTACTATTTGCTATCCACAAACAGACGGTCAGACTGAGGTAGTAAATCAAACTTTGTCTTCTTTATTACATGCTATCATCCCAATGAACTTGAAAACCTGTTAAGAATGTTTGTCACGTGTTGAATTTGCTAATAATAGAAGCATGCATTATGCAACTCAGTTTTCACCATTTGAGATCGTCCATGGCTTTAACCATGTATCTCCATTGGATTTGACCCATTTATTTTTGAGTGAAAACTTGAACTTAGATGACAATAAGAAAACCGATTATGTAAGCATGATTCATGAGAAAGTACGACTAAACATTGAAAAGATGACGACACAATATGTTCAGCTAGCCAACAAGGGGTACAAGAAGGTCATGTTTGAGTTGGGAGATTGGGTGCGGTTTCACTTAAGGAAAGACCATTTTTTGGAGAAATGATGTTTAAAGCTTCTACCCCGGGGTGATGGTCCATTTCTAGTGGTGGCATGGATCATTTACAATGCCTACAGGATGGACCTACCAGGTGAGTATGGTGTTAGTGCTTTAATGTTGCTGACTTATCTCCTTTTGATGTAGATGATGATTTGAAAACAAAACCTTTTCAAGAGGGGAGGAATGATGCAAACCAAATTGCAACCCAAGGAGCCGTAGATACACAAGACCCTTATCATTCTCAAGTAGGCCAATGACTAGGCTTAGAGCCATTCAATGAGCTTGGCACAAACATTCATCTAAGCTTAGTCCACATCATCTCTACATGTGAAGGGTGAGAACTCATGCAAGACCATGCAAAACCCGTTCACCAAAGTCCAATTATATGCAAGGTTTTGGTCAAAGATTAAGCCTTCTGTCAAAAATATTAAAGGAAGCATGTTGAAGGGCTCCCAAGACTTTGCGCTAATTTATTGTGTTTTTCTAACCTATATAAGGGACATATTCGAACCTGGCTAGTTAGTTTTCCTTTTTAAATTTTTTTTTGTGAGGTTGTGCCCTTTTTGTTTTTAAGAAACTCCTTTGAACTTATCAAACTTTGTCTTGTGGCATTCTAAAGTCGAAATTTATCACTTGATTCTTGGTTGGGACACTGTTCTCCTCAGGTTTCTTGTGTGGCGTTTATTAAAACCCTTGTAGTTCTTAGTTCTCACCTCATTATAGGTGACGGGTCAAAGCTCAACAAATGTTTTTTCAATCTTGGGTTCTTTTTCCAATCATTGGTATTGGATTTTATCACATGTGTTGGTGAGGTTCGTATCATTTTCATTCTAATAATGGTTCAGAATTTGTGAACTCTACTTGTCTTTCTATGTTTCAATCTAAAGGGATCATCCATCAGAAATCATGTGCCTATACTCCACAACAGACCAGACTTTTTGAAAGGAAACACAAACACCTACTAGAGCTAGCCTGAGCATTGTTATTTCAATCTAGTCTGCCTGCTTCCTGTTGGGGTAAAGTTTTCCTTATAGTCACATATAATATTAACTGTTTACCAGCCCCCTTCTGCAGTGGAAGTCTCCTCATGAACTATTTTTCCACACAGCTCCCACCTATGATTCACTAAGGGTGTTTGATTGTCTAAGCTTTACCACCAATACTATCCCACATAAAGACAAGTTGGCTCCTAGAGCCTTGAAATGCATTTTTCTAGGCTACAACCCTCATCCAAAAGCTTATGGCTTGTTGGACATATCTGTTCATACCATTGTTATTAGACATGGGCGGTTCGGTTGGCGGTTATCGAACCGTCGTTCTTTTGCTGGTTGCCGGTTTGTAAAAATGTAAACCTTAACCTAACCTTGAATATTCGGTTTTGCCCGGTCCGGTTTTCTCTGGTTGGAGGTTCGGTTGCCGAAAACCTCTTGTTCGATTGATGGTTTTGGTTTAGGCCGGTTTCGGACGGTTTCATGACAGTTCCGACACGGTTTAAATCCGGTTCAAACATTTGGCTAAACGAGTTTTTTTTTACTCTTTTAAAGGAAAATTTTGCTTCTTTTTATTTTTTTTAGAAAAAATTATTTTTTTATATTTATCATATAAATTTATAAAAAAATATATATATTTTTAAGTAAACGAATAAACTTATAATAATAAACATATTAATATACACATATTATTTACATATAAGTATATAATACTTTATAAGTTAAAATAAAAATATTTTTTTTTTTTTGAAAAGCCAACATTTTATATATATATAGTATTTACAATACAATGGACTCGATAACATGCTCAGGACTTATGGAATGGTCCACCGTGACCTAACTTATGTCTTTGGACGTCGAACTCCTTGCAGTACAACATATGCAAGGCTAGCCACTACTATCCTATAAGTAGGTCATCACTTCGATCACCCCTAGCACATGTGCCACAGTAATCAACATGTACTTAATCAACAATCATAGTGATTCGTAGGAGCTCTCAGAGTCTGAGTATCAGCTCGGAGGATTGGTATACAATGAGCAAATTGGCACGAGAGCAAGATCAACTCCTTCCACTAGCAGAGACTAGGAGATGTAAACTGGGCAAGCCTTCTAAACCCTGTACGTCCCTGTACCGCAAACATGGTAGAGTGAAGTCAGTTTGTACCAGCAAAACCAGCTAGTCACCAAGACAAGGTGGAGGGAAGAAGAGGACAATATGCATTGAAACCCTTCAACTGTGCAGAACCGATCCAGTGAAATATAAAACTGCCAGGAGCAATATAAGTGGAATTTTGTTAAGGACCCATGACCCTAAACCTCTGCCACCTTGTTCCTAAATTGGTTGAGATTGATACCGGACGCCTGCACTAATACAATGGTTAGTGAAATCAATCGTGCTCCCACTTCACCATTGCCATCTAGAGATAACCAGGTCTTAACAGATGAAAGTAAGTATTCCCTGATGCAGATTGGCTCCGACTTAAGTTCCTTACCGGAGGTACCAGCTTAGAACCATCATAGATTACTTGCCTCTGACTTGAGAAGGGAGGCCACCTACGTCCAGAAATCACTCTAGAATCGGCACGCCTCCACCAAGCTTTCTTATGCAGTCCACCTCCGCACCACTCTATCATTATTAGAGGAAAGGATCACAAAGCAATTAGTGGAATTGAAGGCATACCTGCGGGTTAAGAAGCCAGTCTGCCAGACTATACGGAAAGGATTTAAGGCTGGCTCTCAGCCACCACCAAACCTCCCTTTGAACTCCATATAACAGTGAGTAAGCATTAGAGATAACAGAGGAAAAATGTGCCTTGTTTCTCGCCTTCCATATCCCCCACACCATAGCAATCCAGATAGAAACCCACGCCGACCTATTAACACCATTAGCAGCAGCCATTGAATGTTCCATCAGACTTGGCACTTCCATGCATACCAAGGTAGCAGATTGAGGTGTTTGGTTTAGCCAAGAAATTATCCCATCCCACAGCTTACATATAACAGTGCACCTAGAGAAGAGATGAGAGTTGGTTTCTTCTTCAATCCCACACAGAGGGCAGAGACCCGCATCAGACAGATGGATGATGCCTCGCTCCTTCAGCAATGCTTTGGTAGGAACTGCTGATTGAATTTGTAACCAGGAGAATATGCCAATTTTCTTAGGAGCTAGACTCTCCCAGATTAATTTCGTGAGAGCAGAGTGAGAAGGATCAAAAGGGAACTGCAGTTCCGAGGAGATTACATTATAGGCTTCTTTCACTTTATAAACACCCTGAGGATTCAAGTTGAAACTGTATTTGTCCCTGGCCTGGGGGTCAGGGGATATGCCTTGCAGCAACATTTTCATATCATTAAAATCGGTTGGTTCAGAAGCTCTGAAATCTCTCCTCCATCTCCAGCACCAATGCCAGTTGTTTCCTACCCAGATCCCAGCTTCAGAGATGCAAATTTCTTTATTCAATTCGTTTTGATAAAGCCTAGGAAAGCGCTCTGCAAGGACAGAGTTACTCAGCCATTTGTCTGTCCACAGCTTAATGTTGGTCCCGTTCCCTAGCTTAAGATAAATATTTTCATTGAACCAAGGACCCCTCAAGACCTTCTGGATGTCACCCCACCAAGCAGACTGATAAACCCTGCTCCTAGCCCTACCTTGATCCAGAGTAAGGTCTGCAGGAATTAAAGCCCTATAGCCAGCAATGGAGAAGGAACCTGAACACTCATACTTCGAGCGGAGAATTTCAGAGGCTAGAGATGGATGATTATTGAGAAGTTGCAACCCCCATTTCCCTATCATTGCAGAGTTGAAAGAAGCAATATTACGCACTCCCAGCCCACCATTACTTAGCCCCTGTTTTGTGCAACCTTCTTAAAATTATAATCCACTTATAAGCACCTTTTTTTCAAAAAAATAACTCCTTGAAAATTTGAAAAAAGATGTTTATAAGCCAATTATAAGCATAAGAAGGCTGCACAAAACACCCCTTTAGAGCAGTAGTGAGTTTTACCCTAAATCTTAAGCATGTAAAAATTCAAAGAAGTAGGAACACAAAATTAAGTATGTGTATTATTTATTTAAAAAATAATAATATTTCGTATGTAATTTTAGTTATAATTAATCAAAACATCCGTACAAACATAATAAATATAAGTTCAACACTGCAATATTAATAAATTCAAATCACTTCGCAGTTCAAATCAGGTCGTAGTTCATAACAAATAATATGACAATAGTTTAAGTTTCAACTATAACTTACACGAGATTAATCATGGATATCTTGGTTGTCGACCACTTCAACTGTGTTCGCAGGATTCATCCCCAAAAATAAAATTAAGGTGAAATGAAAATATTGCCCAAATTCTAGGATTTGGAATTTTAACTCTTTTGCTCTAAAAACAATTTTTCTTGCTTACATAGAACATCTTGTGTCCATTATACTATAAACACAAGTTTTCATCAAAATGACGTGGTTTTAAAATAAAAAAAATAAAAAAATAAAGCAATTTTCGATTTTAACCAAAATATAAAAATTGAAACCAAACTAAAGAGTTTCAATAACGACTTTTAGAAATCAGACTGATCTGAAGTACAAAAACAACAACAAAAGATTGGTATTTTGGTTTCAGTTCTCATCGATTTTCGGTTACATAAAATATCGACCGTTTTTATTGCTACCCATATTTATGGTATTGTTCATAGTATTGAATTTATTGTATACTATACATACAAATATAGATTATTCATTTCATACTTTTTAAAAAATAAATAATTGTATTGTACCCTAAATCCGAACATTTTGAATTCCATGGTATTCGTCTGGGTCCCACCTCCAGTTGGGTCTGACCGGGGGCGGGTCTGGACGAATCTGAAAACTGATTCATTTGGACAGATTGAGACTTCTATCATGCACGACCATCGCGTGAGTAAAATTATGGAACCAAAAATAAATAAAATACAAAAATAATTATATGTATTTTCTCTAGATCAAATTTAAATGTACAAAGTACACATTTCAAGTATTTCTAAGAACTCGGAATTACCCACTGAAATGCTAATGTTATTTTATTTTTGGATAACAATGTCCGGATGTATTTTTGAACCAACTAATCAATGAGATCCACCCTAAACATCTCCTCCACATGGACTATGTAAAGCTCGACCTGTGCCCTGATGGCGTGATCCCCCATAATTATTTATACTAAATGAGAATTGTATTTTTTTATTAAGCCAAAATTCACTCTGTAAAGAACAAGAGTTTATGTACAAAATTGAAGAAAAAGTAAGAAGTAAGAAATAAAAATGATAAATGCAAAAAAAATGAGCACATCCGTGAAACTCAGTCTCATGTACAGAAGAAACTACGATCATCACCTGCATGACTATCACATACTTTAGAAAGGGGGTCAAAACAATATTGATCCAAAATTGTAGCTTCTCATATTTGCCTCATATTTGTATTTTTTCATACAGGATTCATAACCGATCTTTGCTTAGCTCAGCCTACTTCTGATGACATACATGAGTTATAACTATCAACATATCAATCACTAGGATTGGTACATAGCTCAGTCTGCTTGCCTGATTAGTTATGAGATTGTTCTTTAATCCCCACATATGAGTAATGAAAGCCGGCCGAAATGAAGGATAGCATTCAAGTTGTCATGCAATGTTGTTAGCTCTTCATCTCTGTGTGATTTGGTCCTGATATCCTGACTGCCAACTTATCAACCCCAGTTGTTACTGGTAGTTGGTACACAGCTCATCATGGATTTATACAAGCACCAGAGTGATGTGGAGTAACATTTGAAAATCATGTTGCAAAAACATCCCATATGGATAGTAGCACAGACCCTTCATTGTTCAGAGTCTATTATTAGTGTAGCTCGGTTCTTTGATCTTCATGATGCAAGAATTGTTTTGCCGCAGCACACATTATTGCATCTGTGGCCATCAGAATGTTTTATGCAGCTGCCATTATTCTGCTCAGGTGTTATAGCTGCAGCTCAGTTCTTTGATCTATGGCCAGGATGGCTTGATCATGAGCCTTAATCAGAACTCGAGGCATGTTGAAGGATTTAGCATCCAATCTGATAATGAGTAGCAAACTTTGGCACATTTTTTATGGTTCTCAACCACATCCACAATGTTCTTTGTATCAACTGGATTATGTTCTGCACATTTACCTCCTTTCCTTGAAAATGAGTTATGTTTCTTGCTTTCCATATCTGCCATATCATAGCTATCCACACCGATTTCCACGCATCAGTGTTGAATCCAGTAGGTTTCATTGCTACAAAGCCTTGTAGGGCTGGCAAGTATTGTTGAACTGCTGCAGGAGCAGAATGTTGATGTGGTTACCAAATGAGAATTAAAACTTAGACTTCATACTTTTAAGAGACTTAATTCTAAATTTTCTACCACAAAGTCAATCCTTTGGAAGCCGACCACAACCACAACTTAAAGGAAAATCACCATTGCTTTTAGGGGTTCATTGTTGTAGAAATTTTATAGTAAGTTATAGGATGCCAACTACAAATTCAGGTTTTGAAGATGATGGAAGTTTCAAAAACAAATTTTGACAGGGATGAGTTAGTTGCAAACAAACCCTAAGGTATCATTTGATAGCGGCATAAAAGTTATCTCGCATTTTTGATAACTATGTGCTTCTGTAGGATTGGAAAATGCATACCGCATTTGGTACACACTTTTGACGGTATTTGTGATAACTCATAAAATTGGTAAGTCATTTGGTAACACTAGATATTTCTGCTTCGTCATTAAATGACGTATTGATTTACTAAACTACCATCAAATCCACTGTATATAATACATCACCCCTAACATCCCATCCCCATTTTCGAGAGAATCTGAATAGTCTTGATGAATTCGATATCCAATCTCTCTCGTCTCACTCCTCACACCGACGTCGATGTCGTTCTATGTCCCGACAAGGTTCTCACTACATGTATATGTCCGCCTATCCACAGAGGGTAAACAACCCCGTAATAGGCACCCACTTTCTGGTTCCACTACGGCCGAGCCTAATCCTCCAATTGGGGTACACACAGTCGCAGATTGATCTGAAACCTAGCGATTGGAGGGATGAACCCGATCTGAAACCTAGCAATTGGGGTACACACAGTCGCAGATTGATCTCAATATTGACAGCCCTGCTCCCGCAGGCGCAAGTGTTGAAAACCCACT
>JAOWBN010201951.1:0-14668 GCA_028565015.1 Pinguicula moranensis | reverse complement strand
TACGGTTCCAACACACTATCTCAGACACAGTCAATACAAAGAATTAGTTGCAACTATGTACATGAATTATACTGTCCAATTTTGTTGTAGCTATATTTTATACTACCACGGCGGCAAAAACACAGTCAATACAGAAAACTAGGGGTGGTCGACAAATCTTTCCTTACCGAAAGTTGATGGTGGCTGAACTTCAGTGACTCCATCAAGGCTGCTATCCGTGAAGCAGCCATTGTCCATACTCGGTGAGCTAATGCACACTCAATCATAATCTTGGTCATATGTGTACATCTTGAAAGTGCAATAATGGCTATCTGATCTTGCTCCTTTGCTTTGTCCTACACAATGCACATCCTCTATGGACATTGCCTTTTTGCATGATTGGCAAATTCTAGTTCAGGGGGGTCTCTTGCAGCGACATGTGCTGATTTGCTGGGAACATCTACCCTCTAGATGACTGAAGTTTAACATTGATAGTTCTGCATCGGCTACCTCCAGTGATTGTGAGGTTTTCTCCATGACTCTGAGGAACATCGTTTATTAGTTTTCAACCAGTCTTTCGATGGTACGTTTAGCACTATGTCTGAAATATTGGTTCTTTTATATGGTTTGACTCTTTGCTCTATTGGCCTCGATTGCATTATATTTGAATTGGTCTCTTTGCTTCTAGTGAATTGGTTCATTAAGGTCATGTCCCCTTATGACACTATCACTATCCATGTCAGAATGTCTTATCCTTGTCAATATATTTCTACCTGCAAATTCGACATGTGTATTGTGAAGGCAATTTTGGTATAGACTACCTTGTTTATTTGGAGCAGATAATCATTCTGCCTAATATTACTTGAAGGTTGTTTTGTGTAAAGGGGCGGCGCAACGGGTGTGTACTTTCATCTGCCCCCCAATAGAATAAAAACCCCACAAGTTACAATCTTGCATTTGGAAGTGTGCTGGTTTACTCCACTTTGATGATTTGTGGCCTCTGCATGGATAATATTGAAACTATTGATCAATTGTCACTTCATTATCGTAGTATATATGCTATATGGTACGAATGTTATGGATGGTTGGGTCTCACTCATGTTTCCCCTTGCAGCTTGTGCTCACATCTGAACCTCCATATGGGATTCATCAAAAATCATGTCTGAAGGATACTTGGAAGGGCTTATGGCACTGTATTTTATGGATGATATGGAGAGGAAAAAATTTAATCCTCTTTGAGAATGATGTTCTTTGTATAGAACAAATAGTATATAGAGTCAAGATAGCTTGGTGAAAATGGTTGAGAGCTTATGTTGGTGTGTCTAGAGCCTTGACGTTAGGTGAATGACTTCGAGAGCCCCTTCATTGATGAAGTTGAGTTCTAGATTGAGTGAGGCTAAGGTTGTAAACAAAACAAAATACAACTTGTTCTAGCAATGGAGAATGTTTTTACCAACCAAAAAATGGAGATGTTTCTTCTAAGGAGTTTTTTGGGTTGTAGGCGAAAGTCTTGTTCATAAAGTGAAAGGTGTGAGATTGCATAAACATTTGATTGTTTTTTTTATCGATTCATTGTGTAGAAAGGGGAAACATGACGAGCTCAATCTGCATAGGCAGATGCTCGACATGGACTACTTGAATTTTTAGGAATCAGGATACAATGGGATAGGTTCATGGATCCACACATTCAAGTTGGGTACCCTTCTATAAATTTCAACCTTGAATCAAGTTCCAATCATTCTACGATTGTTATTTGGCTTGATAAGAGACTTGAGTTGAAGTTGGCTAAAACCATACTAAAAATACTGAGAGGTAAAAGGCAGATTGGTGAGGTTCAAGAGAGGGTAAAATCCTAATTGAGTGTTACACGAGTGTTTGGGTGAGTACAATGTGAGTGCTACTTTCAATGTTGTTGACTTACTTACGTTTGATGTAGGTGATGATTTGAAGACAAATCATTATAAAGAATGGGAGAATGATGCAACCCAAGTTGTACCCAACCTACCAAGCCAAGAGAAGAAGCACGTGATGACTCATGAGGTCCCAATGATAATGAGAAGGACCCTAAACGGCATGATCCATTAAACCTTCCCGAAGGCTCAATTACATGCCTAAGAGCCAATAAATTCAAAGAGGCCTTGAAATTGATGATCCAAGAAGTTTGGACTCGAGGAGGACACGACCCATTCATGCTTATTTGGCCCCATGGCCCACCTGAAATGGCCCGATTCATCAGCATTATCCAACTCATGGCCCACGACGAAGACCTCACTGAAAACACCCAAAGTTGAAATGGGGACCAACAAATCGAAAACATGGCTTAGGACATGACGTGAACATGACTTGGTCAAGGATGTGACAAGATCAAAATGGGTAAAGAATTTTCCTTCTCAAAGATTATTCAAAACATTCTTTTTCTTATCCAAATCTTTAGATTAGGTTATTACTTATTTTGTTCCTATCTAAACTTAGTTTTGCCTATCTATTAGGACACATTTCCTAAGCTTCGTAGGACCTCTAAATTTGTGCCCCTACCTGCATATAAAGGGGACAACACCCTCATTGTAACACACAATTGATTTTCGAGTTTTATGAGAGTTTGTATTCTCTTTTGGTTTTAAACCTTCTTCGATTTTTCTTTTCTCTTTTGAGTTAAGTGGTATCGTGTTTTGGGACTTATCTTTCGATTCTTGATTGGTAATTAACCTTCAGGGAGTTGTTTGTGGCGTCTTTTATTCTTACAAAAGCCGTGACTTTCGTTGGTTGGACATAAGGTGTTCTTCAGGCGTTAGAAATAACAAAATTATCCCTTTTCTTTCTTGAAATATCGATCTAGTTGTGGAGTCTAGTCACAAGTTCAACAAGGATTCATATCATAACTTGACTTGGTGTTAAGGAAAGTAGTGTCCCTAGTAGAGTCCAGTAAGAGGCACGCACTAAGAGTGGGCTCCAAGCCATATCCATATGCCTGATAAGATGGGCATGCATGTATCGTACTCGTATGCCGTCCGTGCACACGGCACAACCGGTAGTGCACCCCGTGTGTGAAACTTCGCACGCGGTGCCTCTGTTTTGGCTCGTGCTTCATTTTCTCAAAATGATCATCATTTTTTTTTTGTTCAATAAACTTCTCATCATATTGTGTCTAATTCTTTTGAACAATTACTAACAAAGTAATTCGTTCTTTTGGACTAACTCGGGACCGATGGATCCCTAAAGTGAGCTCCTAACAGATTAATCATCGTGTGTAAAATGTGAGAGTTAGGTTTTGGAATTGAGTTATAGTTATATTCATATTTATAATATGGCTTGCATGTCATGCCTCTATATGATTCTTGATGTAATTCTCTTCTTATCTCTCAAAATGTAATTTGGGGTTTCAAAGGACGTAATGTACATTAGTCCGGCGAGAGGTAAAATGTAAGAGTTAGGTAAGGAATTATGTAAACTCGATGATGGAGGAGGTACCAAGAAGGACCCAACAAGGTGGAGATGCAAGGAGTTGCATGTCATAAAGAAGTTGATGACCACCCTTGGGATCCAAGAAGGCCACGGGTTCATCAAAGTGGTAGTGATGCAAAGTAATTACTTGAAGCTTCAAAGAGTTGCAATTGTTTACTTTTGGATTAACCTAACTAATCCCTCAATGACCATGGAATTAGTAGAGGACATGATCATTTATATATATATGTGTTTATTTAGCATGCTTACTTTATTATTATGTGATAATGATAGGGTTGCTATGCTAGAAAATAAAATTGATGATACTAAACATATCAAAACTCCTCAAACAATAATTAAGTCTCCTCTTGTCAACACTTTTGTTATGATAAAGCGGTTCTCTTGATCGATGGTTCATTTGTTGAGCTAACTCAAGGTGGCCATCTATCTTGTAGGAAGTTTTACCATGAAAGTTGTATACTTTCTGAATAATGGTGTTTGACTTAACTAAAACCCTTGTCTTGTTGAGCTAACTCAAGGCCTTGAGGAATTAGAGGCAAAGTCTTGGTAAGGTTAAAGTGTTAAGTACCCAAGCAAAAACAAGGAGTTTCAAAGTGTTGAAATTGTTAAATATTAACTACTCTTGGTAACCATAGTTGGCTTGTTGTTCTAGCTCAACGTGTTGCCAAGTAAGCCGTATGGATCAAGAAGTTTGTTGAAGAACTTGATGTGGTTCCGTCTGCTGCAAATTGTATCCTTATCTTTTAGGAGAGCAGTGGCACAATAGGATAAGCCAAGGAAGAAAGGTCTCATAAGAGACCCAAACATGTACTTAGAAAGTTTTTCATCAGATTAGAGAAAATCATAGATAGGAACGATGTAAAGGTAGAAAAGATCTTATCGGAGGAAATGTTACTGATTCATTGACTTATTCATTATCCCAGACTAGACATGAGAGATGTACAAACACTCAATCTAAAACATATGGGTGTTTGGCCTTAGGTCATGTCAAAGTTTGCTAGTGTTATTATGCCTTGGATTTCATTTTCCCGTTTTAATCCCTTCATGGTCGTGGACTTCTTCATGGGCTTCAACTTGGATCATAAACATGGATCGGACTTTTGCAATTGGGTCGTGAGGCCCATTTAGCACAATTGGGCCATGGGGTCCAAATGTTCCAAATGACATTTCTTTAGTACACGTCTTCTTGATCATTCCACTTAACGCTTCCTTGTATTCGGCCCATATATCACGCTTACACTCTTTATTCGTCTAGGATTCCTTGTTGGAATAAGATTCCTTGTTGGATTAGGACTCCTCGTTGCAATAGGATCCACTCCGGGGATAGGACTCCTTCGAGGATTAGGACTCTTTTACATTTTTCATCCTATTCTCGAAATGCGTCTTGGGCATCAAACACCTCGAACAACTTCATTGGCCACGTTCAAAGATTTGATTTTGTAACTTGTACTTAGGTTCACTTCATACTCCCTCTCTTGAAAATGATTTGTCTTTAAATCCGGTCGTACATCAAATGGAAGTTTATAAGTATTACTAAAACTCATGTGATCACTATGCTTACCTTATAAATCAAGATTTGAAGATGTATCTCTCCGAAGTAGGACACTTTAACACCATTTAACATGCTTTCAATGAAACACTATCCTCTTAAATCCCATGTTCGTGCTACTTTTAACGATCAGTTGCCCTGTCTCATGAAAGAACTTTGTCTTCCCTTTGCTACCAAAGCTCACACATACTCTCGAAGATAAAGAAGTTAACTCCACTTGCAAAAATGTCTTAAATCCAGAAGTAAAATCATTTAATGACAATTTAGTTGCAATATGTAGCACACAAGTAGTGAAAAAGAGTTAAATCAATTCCTACCTTTTTCAATGAAGTATCCCAAAAAAAATTTGAACATTGTGCATGCTTCCATGCAATAATCCATGGTATGTCATGCAATACCAATTTATTAAAGAACAATTCAAACATGTGTGGTTTACCAACGAATATCAAAGGATATTTAATGCAATGATCATGCTTAATTCCTAACATTGTGACTACCTCAACATGTTCGATCAAACATTCGCCATGTACTTCAAACCACAAAAATGTATCATGATGGAATTTATCACATGCAAGTATATAATCAAGTTTAAGAACATTGGAATCTTATTTTTTGATGTAATCACAACTAGGAAATGTAGTATCAATCATGAAAAACATTTCACACTTTGAAAGTTTTGGTAAGTATAATTCATTTCCATGAAACCGAAATCTATTATGCCTCTTAATTATCATTCTTTCGCATGCATCAAACACATCATAATAATCTGAATTTTGAGCAAACAACTGCTTTTTTTTTAAAAACAAGTGATATCAATTGCACAAAGGAATTCGTATGCAAACTCAATGTAGAAACTCGTAAGGAACACATAGATATGCTCAATGCATGTTCCATAGCTAGAAGCTTATCAAACGATATATGTGCATCTCCAAAGCCAAACGCCTGAGCTTAACAATCTTCGATGTACTCAAACTCATGCAATAACTTTTTAGGCATGTATAAGAAGTCATGGTGCATATAGTAGCACAAAACACCATATTTTCACATGCATCTAATATATTATCAAAATCAAAACCTTGTGCATAAAAATCTTGAAAACATTCAGAATCAAGCAATTGTATATCTAATAAGGAATGTGGATAATACCTTAGGGACAATGCAACTTTCGCCTTAGCTTCCTTACATAGTGATGCGCGTCTACGTGATGCACTTTTGTGGTGCAAGTGTACACGTCGCATAAGTAATAAAGTGACTGAGTAGGATATCGAACCTCAAGGATTGGGATAAACAATCACTAACGTTCACAAGTTTTATACAATTTGAATAGAATATAACTGCATTGATGTTGGTACTACTCTACTCATTAAGTATAAATCAGGCAATGAACATAGAAGAATAAAATGCAATGGAACGGAGATAGATCTGACACAAAGAGTTCAGATATTCAGGGCAATTGCAACTTGACTATCTAAGTCCCTCGGGTAGATTTATAACCTGATTAGTCATGCATTATTATTGTATTGTTCCTACCGGATTCACCTATCTTAGACCCTTATCTCTATCGAGCTGTAAGCATCCTTAAATGATTTACAGATGAGCATCTCTCGATGTCACATACAGATAAACCAGAGATACTCTCAATTGATCTTCACACGATAGCACCGATCCTATAGACATTCTCATGCTATAGCAACCGATGTGGACCTTGCTATGCCTAGCATAACTTGTGTCTCTCGACCTTCCATTATGCTTAGTGCATTTACTCACATTTGATCATACATAAATAGATGAGGATGAAGAACAACAACATCAACCACTATAAGAACAACTAAACATGGTAAACATTCCATAAACTCCCCGAATTCCGTAAGGGTTACATCGCTCCCCTGGATTTAAAGGTTTAGCTCATGCTGAAGGCACGATCTGGTCTACAAACCCACAACATTGAGTTCATCACAAGATCATAAGAGAATCAGACCAGAGCTGTAAGATGGTGACTCAAAAACCCTCTTTTATTCGACCCTCTTGTTCTTATGCTTCACACTCTTCTTAGTGTTGGTTCTGCATTTTATACCATTTTAGTAACTTCCCGTGAAAGCTTCCAGAACAGTGCAAGGCTACATTCATCCTCCTACCAAGTGTGGCGTGACATATCACCTTGCGTACTCATGGAATCAGGAATCAGTGTCACATCTTAGTTAATTGGGGTAAAACCTCTGCTTTTGGAGTTGTTTCTCTTACTTTTTCTCTCAAAGAGTAATAAATGGCTTGTGTCTGCAAAAAGGAAATAAAACATGTATAAAAGGTTTCTCCCATCATCCTTATTGAGCCAAATCATACTCAAATAGTCTGCATTTAGTAGGTATAAATTTGGCTCATCACCTAGATCTGCACCTGGTTTTGTGCACTAAAGCACTTATTCTTAAACGATCCATCTTCTTACATCTGAAGTACTTTGATAACCTCTTGTTTACTCCTATGCACATCATGGTCTTTATCAAAGTCTCCAACCATGAATTAATAGGCTCATACTCTTGGGTGGACAATAAACTGCAAGGCTTCTCAAACTCCTGCACAAAAGAAACAATTTCATTTGGTGGGGTACCAACGAGTTTGCTAGTAGATAACAAAGCATCTTTGTATGTACATATAGTCAAAGGCTAAAAAGGAAACAAAAAACTTTTATCCTCAATCTTTTGGGCTATAAATATTTCATTCTTTCTCCCATTCCGTTTTTCCTCAATTTTTTCACACAACACACTTTTTTCACTCGATTTTTATCTCAATGCCTATTTTTCTATCATATTTTCATTACTCTCAATCTCTCTTTCTTTTTCTCTCATCTTTTCAAGCTCTCTTTCTTTTTCTCTCAATATCCCAATCTCTCTTTCTTTTTTCTCGCTTTTAACCAACTATTACAATTTTAGAATTGATGCTTTGCACATTGAGATCTTGCTCAGCTTTTAATATTTGTACATCTTCTAACTGAATATTACAAACACTCTAAAGAGGTGGTGCATCCCTCATGATTGGTATAATATCAATACTTTTCACCTCAAGAACGTGTGTTGCTTCAATGACTTGCACCTTCGCTTGCTGAATCTCACCAACAATCTCAAATGGTGTTATCTTGTTTGATTTTGATGTTGTACTAATTGTAGTCTTCTTCCTCCTAGGCTTCTTTTGAATGTCCACCACTATCTTCTTATAGTTTGGACATTGAATAAAAGTGTGCTCATATCCTTGGCATTGGTGCTCCTGATATCACGAGCACCAATTCTAGAAGGTGTAGAATTACTAGGAGAAGTGACATTAGTTTGTCGCAGCCTTCTTGGACACCACGGTTCTGATTTGTGGCCCATCCCTTTATGAAGTATTTTTCCATGGAGGTCCCGTCAGTTCCTTAGGTGATCCTTTCATGACAAACCTTTTGGTTCTATTAGGCGTGCACGTCTTTCCACGTAGGTTACTATTCTCCATGCAAGCATGAGCAGCAGCGTTATTTTGTCCCTTGTTTTTTCCATCTTTTATTTTCTTACATTTCTGTACTTGTAAATACTGTACTTATTTTAATCAATGAATTTGGCTTATCAAAAAAAAGATTGAGAATTATAGAAGGGTACCAAATTTGAATGTGTGGGTCTCGAATTTGAATATGGATGAACTCAACCCATGACTAAAAAATTGAACAAACTGAATCAATCAAAGCAACTGGAATAGATCTCTTGCTGATTGTACCAACTCGAGTAAGCGTTGTTTTAGGGTCTCGAAAATTTCCTTTTTTTATTTCGGCCATTACTCATGCTCTTGACTCGAAAATATTTTCGTTCTGTTTTTTCTGAAAACAAACAAAGTTACAACTTGAAATTCAAATAAGAATAAGAAAAAAAGGATATCAAACAATTTTTGGCTCCAAAGTTTCAAATAGCTAAGCAACCTGAACGTTAAAAGATAAGGGCAAAAATGTCCAACCTGAATCTGATACCAAATGATTTGAATCCTTGCCAAACTTGTGGCAACACCCCACACCAACTCGAGATTCAAAAACAAAATCTAAAAAGGACGAATTTCTTGTGCTTTCGCCTGAAGACAACTTGTGTCAACCAACAAGAAGTTACAATTTATGTAACCGATAACGTCACCTAATGATTCCCTGAAAGAAATTTGTGCTAGCCAAGAACTAAGTATAAGTTCTATATGAATTCAACGCCACTTGTCTATGAAGAGAAGATAAGTTGAAATTGGTTTAAAACCAGAAGAGAGAACTAATCTAACATAATTACATAAAACTTAAAGTGTATCCCAAAAGAATTTCGTTCCCATCTTATTTATAGGTGAGAGGGCACAATTTTAAGCCTATTACAACTCTGAAAAAAGTAGATAAAGACTAGGAATGAAGAACTCTATGTGGGAACCAAATAACTTTATCTAAAGGAGTTTGGATATGGAAAAAGACTCTTTGGATAATTGCTTGTAAGGAAACTTCCTTATCTAATAATTCATTCCCTTAATCCAAGATTCCTTCATGCCTTGGACTTCGTTTTCCCATTTTAAAGCCTTCATGGTCGTGGGCTTCAACTTGGATCATCATCATGGAACAGACTTCTGCAATTTGGCACATTTAGCACATTTGGGGCATGGGTTTCAAATGTTCCAAATGACACTTCTTTAGCCCATGTCATCTTGATCATTCCATTTAAGGCTTCCTTGAACTTCATAGCTCTCATCCTTGTGTTCGGCTCATATATCATGCTCAGACTCCTTATTCATTTAGGACTTCTTGTTGGGTTAGGACTCCTTATTGGATTATGACTCCTTGTTGAAATAGGATTCCCTCTGAGGTTAGGACTCCTTCCGGGACTATGACTCTTTCGGATTCTCCATCCTACCCTTCAAATGCATCTTGGGCATCAAACACCTCAAACAACTTAATCGGCCATGTTCAAAGATTTGATTATGTAGCTCATACTTAGGTTCACTTCGAAGGAGGCCATAAATGAAATAATCAAAGAGATGTGGGATAAAAAAAATGTCATTTAGAGCATTTGAACCCCACAACCCAATTGACGAACATCGGCCCTTTAATATGTTCCAAGCCCAAGACCATGATGAATCCACATTATAAATGAAGTCCAATTGATGAAGTTTTGAAATTTAGAAAAGGAATCTCTTGGATAAGGAAGTTTCCTTACAAGCAATTATGCAAAGAGTCTTTTTCATTATCCGAACTCCTTTAGATAGAGTTCTTTTCTTCCTAAATAGAGTTTTTTTTGGAAGCCAAATTTCATTAAAATAAAAGAAATATTTAAAAATAATGTTCCTGTCAAAGAAAACAAAAGGCTACCGAAACTACAGCCACCAGCCTCACAAGGTTAAGTTATTTTACATCAGTGATCTCGTTCCTCCTTCGCTAAGCAGGTCGCTCATATCTATTATTTTATTGCTTGACCAGGATCGTAACTGTCATCTTATCATCCTATGGAAGGTATACAACTCACATATGACTTGTAGAATATGAGCAACTTCCAAAATAGAGTTATTAATTCCTAGTCATTATCTATTAGTTTTAGAGTTATAATAGGCTTAAAATTGTGCCCTCACACCTATAAATAAGGGAGGACGAATTTCTTTTAGAAATTAAGAAGTTTTGTTTATTAAAATTACATTTTTACGTATTTGTGAGATTGTATTCTCTTTTGATTTTAAACCATCTTCGACTTGTTGTTTTCTTTCTAGTAAAGTAGTGTCGTTTCTTCAAAGAACTTATTCTTAATTCTTTGTTGATCCAAGTTATCTTCAAGGGGTTATTTGGTGGCGTTCTCTGTTATCTTTTTGTGACTTTCGTTGGTTGACAAAAGTTGTCTTCAGGCATCAGGAACAATAAATTCATCTGTCATCGTGTGTTTTGAATCACCAAGTTGGGTATGGAGTTTTGCATCAAGTTCGGCAAAGATTCATATCAGTTGATATCAGAGTCAAGTTTAAGATGTTTTTGCCCTATCATTCAAGGTTTTGGTTGCTTTTCTCTTTATAGCTTTGAGGCCGAAAATTGATATCAGTTGATATAAGAGTCAAGCTCGTTGAAGTGAACCTAGGTACGAGTTACAGGATAATCATATCTTTGAAAATGGCTTATGAAGATGTTCGAGGCCCAAGACGCATTTGGAGGGTAACATGGCTAATCCAAAAGAGTCCTAATTATCAAAGGAATCCTAACCCCGAACAGAATTTTAACTCGACAAGGAATCCAATTCCAACAAGGAGTCCTAACCCCGGAAGGAGTCTTAGCTTGATAAGGAGTTCTAACTCGAAAGGGAATCTCATTTCAATAAGGAGTCCTAATCTAACAAGGAGTCCTAGACGAGCAAGGATTTTGAACGCAATGATCCAAGAAGCTTGGCCTAGAGGGGACCACGTGAAGTTAACCTAGGTACGAGTTACAAGATGATCAGATCTTTGATTGTGGCTGATGAAGATGTTCGAGGCCTAAGACGCATTTGTAGGGTAGCATGACTAATCCAAAAGAGTCCTAATCTTCGAAGGAGTCTTAACCTCGGAAGGAGTCCTATTCCAATAAGGAGTCCTAATCCCGGAAGAAGTCCTAGCTCAACAAGGAGTTCTAACTCGGTAAAGAGTCCTATTTCCAGAAGGAGTCCTAATCTGACAATGAATCCTATTTTGTACCAGAAGTCCTAATCCAACAAGGAGTCCCAACCCCGGAGGAAGTCCTGATCCAACAAGGAGTCCTAGCTCCGGATGGAGTCTTAGATCAACAGGGAGTTCTAACCTGACAAGGAATTCCATTCCAATAAGGAATCCTAATCCACCAAGGAGTCTTGGACGAGCAAGGAGTCTGAAATTGATGATCCAAGAAGCGTGGCTTAGTGGAGATCATGACTCATTTATGTTTAGTGGGCCCCATGGCCCAGCTAAAATAGCCCGTCCAATTACCAAAATCCAAGTCATGGCCCAAGAAGCAAGCCCAAATCAATAGTGCACATTTTTGGGTGGTTTTTGGAGTCCAAGGACAAGTGTAAACAAGACCAAGTCCAAGGATTCAATGGATAAGGAAGTTTGTTCCCCAAAAATAATCCTAAAGGATTCCTTCCTTATCCAAAGATAGTCCTTCCTTATCCAAGTCATTAGATATGGATATTAATCAATTATCACTTATCTAAACATGATATTTCCTTATCCATACCTAATGGAGTAGGAAACTTTTTAATTATGTTTATTTAGTTAGAATTAGGTTCCTAGTGGGGAACTACTCCAAAATTTTAACCCCGAGCCTCCCCTATATATGGGGAACAACCCAAGACATGTAATAGACCTTGATTTTTATGCAATTTCGTGAGATTAGTATTCTCTTTTGGATTTAAACCAATTTTCGACTTATCTTTTCTCTTCGAGTCAAGTGGCGGCGTTTTCAAAGAACTTATCCTGGATTCTTGGTTAGCACAAGTTTCTTTTAGGGGATTATTTGGTGGCGTGGTTACACAAATCGTAACGTCTTGTTGGTTGACACAAGTTGTCTTCGGACGAAACCATAACAAATTCGTTCCTTTTAGATTTTGTTTTTGAATCTTGAATTGGTATGGGTTTTTGCTATATGTTCGGCAAGGATTCATATCATTTGTTATTAGAGCGAGGTATAGGACGTTTTTGCCCCTATCATACACGTTCAAGTTGCCTAGCACATTGGTAGCTTTGAGGCCGAAATTTGTTTGATAGTTTATCTTTAATTTTCATTTTTTTCTTCAATTTTAGATTTGTAACATTGCTGGTCATTAAAAAAACGTTCAAAAAAAGAAGAAATTTTTCGATTTAAAAAGCATGAGCAAGGGGATATAATTAAAAAAAAGGAATAAAAATTCGAGATCCTCAAAATAGCGGTTCATCGAAATTAGTACAACCAGCAAGATATCTATTCAAGTTGATTTGTTTTGATTTGTTTGGAGTCTTCAAGAGTTGGTCATGAGTTGGACTTCCATATACTCAAACCCGAGACTGTCGATCCTTTTTTAGTCCCTGAAAGGATAGTTCTTCTTCTATAATTCTCAATCTTGAATCAAGTTCCAGTCCATTCCGGATTGTCGTTTGGCTTGAGGAAAAGGTTTAAGTTGAAGTTGGCTAAAACCATACCGAGAGTACTTGAGAGGTAAAAGGCAGAGTGGTGAGATTATTAGAGTGAAAAAAACCAATTTGAGTTATATATGAGTACTTGAGTGATCATCTTTGAGTGCATACACGTGAGGGAGTATTGAGTTTATTTCAAAATAACATTTTTCTTTGCAGGTACAACATGTCTCAAAGAGACAAAACTATGGCTAGATCACATAAAGATGATGATCCTTATAGAATCCTTCTGGAAGAGGTACTAAAATTGGAAGCAATTTACGGGAGAAATGCGCGCAGGATGGACCAACTTGAAAGGCGGCTCATGAAGGCATCACCTAGGGCTCGAAAGGGACCTCCATGGAAAAACACTTCACCAATGGACGTTCCAAAGAAGGCTAAGTTAGCTAATGTCCCTTCTCAAGGTAATTCTATGCCTTCTAGAATTCTTGCTCGTGATATTAGGTGCACCATATGCCAATGATATGGACACAACTTCATTCAATGTCCAAACGGTAAGGAGATAGAGTTGGACTTTGAAATGAAGACTAGGAGGAAGAAGAGCACCATTAGTGCAACACCACAACGAAACATTATAACACTATCTGAGGTTGTTGGTGAGATTCAGTAAGATAAGGTACAATTCATTGATGCAACACACGTTCTTAAGGTGAACAGTATTGATGTTATACCGACCATGAGGGATGTACCACCTCTTGAAATTGTTTGTAATATTTAGTTAGAAGATGTGCAACTTGTAAAAGATGAGCACGATCTCAATGTGCAAAGCATCAATTCTGAAATTGTAATAGTTAGTGAAAGTAAAGAAAAAGAAAGAGAGATTGAAATGAAGAAAGAAAAAGAAAGAGAGATCGAGGGTGATAAAAATATGAGAGAAAAAGAGGCCTTGAGAGAAAAAAGTGAGTTGTGTGAAAAAAGTGAGGAAAAATAGAATGAGAGAAAAAGTGAAATGTTTATGGCCCAAAAGAGTGAGGATGAAAGACTTTCGATTCCTTCTGAGCCTATGATTGTATATACATACAAAGAGGCTTTGTTATCCACTAACAAACTTGTCGGTACCCTACCGAGCAAAATTGTTTCTTTTGTGCAGGAATCTCAGAAGCCTTGCAGCTTACTATCCATCCAAGAGAATGAGCCTATTGAGTTAGTGGTTGGAGACTTTGATCAAGACCATGGTGTGCATAGGAGCAAACACGAGGGATCAAAGCACTTCAGATGCAAGAAGATGGATCGTTTGAGAAGAGGCAAGCGCGTGAGTGCACAAAACCGTGTGCAGATCTATGTAAGGCAACTAAGGTGAAGGGTGCATCGTCCTTAAGGTATTCTTCATATTCATTATTAGTTACACCTATGCTTGATTGTGAATATTTTCAAGATTCCTATGCACAAGGTTTTGATTTTGGTAATATATTAGATGCACATGGAAAGATGGTGTTTTGTGATTACTATATAGACTTCTTATACATGCCTAATAGGTTATTGCATGAGTTATTTTTGTCCGTATATATACAATTGCATGATTTTGAGTACATCCAAGATTGT
>JAOWBN010201941.1:0-14669 GCA_028565015.1 Pinguicula moranensis | reverse complement strand
GTCAAGTTGGTGCGATAGACTCTTCGGCCAGTGGCCCTAAAACCACCTCTCCTACTTCCACGAGCTCTACCTCTACCTCCAAATCTACCTCTACCTCCAGTATCTTTCTCACGGGACATCTTCGGACAAGAATCCATCAAGTGGCCAACCGTCTCACACTAATAACAATTGCGGGTCTCCCCCTAGATCCTAGTTTCCCGAGAACTAGTAGTAGCTAACGCCTTCGCACCTGAAGCTAGACTCGGCGTAGAGTATATCCTTATCTCACTCTCCGCTTGAATCATAGCAGCAATAGCCTCATCAAGGGATGAAATCTTGTCCTGGGACAATAACATTGATCACCTCGAGTGAAGGATCGAATTCAGATCCTTCAAGAATTTCACAGTCCTTTCTTTCTCAAAACATTGTCGCATTTTACACTTCGAGTCACTATAGCTGGCCAACAGATCGTAGTGATCCATCTCAGCCCACAATCGCTTTAAACAAATAGAATACTCCTGAATAGACTTCTCCCCCTGGACCTCTACATCGATCTCCAGCTGAAGCTGAAATACCCTCATCTGGTTTTCAGTTCCAGAATAGGTGGTCTTCAGACTAGCCCACATCACACTCACCGAGCTAAGGCCATCTACAGTAGCAGCAACAGATGCAGTTATTGAGTTCAGAAACCAGATGCATAGCTGAGCATGAGTAACTTTCCACTCCGTAGTGGAAGAGACGTCACTACTTGATTCCCACAGGAAGTCGTCCAGGCTTTGCCTTACTAAGATGGTCTCAATCCTGCGAGACCCGCTAAGATATGTAGCCGATCCATCAAGTTTCAAATCGATCGGTGGAAGATCAAATTCGATTGGAGCAGCAGCAGGGACAACGGCCGAGGTTGAGGTATTTGTTCCCTTTATGAGCCCAACCAAGGCTTCGAGCACCTCAGGATTGGGTTCTTCAGGACCTGCAATCCTTGCTTAACCGCAATGTCGCATGTCCCTGAAATTTCTCACACAGAAGCTTAAATCACAACTGATCACAACAACAACACAACCCACATAACACAATAACATGACAATCCACACGTCTCAACACTCAATCATCAATACCCAATCCACAAACAACATCATCAATGCCTAATTGGATTCCCAAGTTTAGCCAAATACGATAAACCCAATTAAATAATTTATCATATCCGATAAAACACCAATATACATAAAATGATACAAAATCAACTAAAACTGATTGGACAGTTGCGATTAGCAAACCGAGACGAAAATTTTATCTCCAAGCTCCAATGGTGGCGGAAGCACGTGGTGGCGGCGACACGTGGTGGCTTGCGGCCTATGTACAAAAATCTCTCCTCACGATGATCGCAATGGTGGTAGTTTCCGGCGATTCCGATGCTAGACGCATCCGGAAATGGCAGAAAATTGCCGTAAGTCATGTTTTTCGGCGACGGCGCGTGGTGGCTGGAAAAAATTTGGGTGTTGAGCAGATCTGATAGAGGAGGTCATGGGCTACATTTTCGGACCGGTTCCGGCATCAGAGGAGTAGTAACGGCGCCGTAATCGGGACGGAAGTGGTAGAGACGAAATGTGTATTAAGGTTTGAAAAAATCGCTCTTATACAAAATTGTAAAACTGGAAAACTGAAAAATGGAAGACAAAAGAAACTTGTGTTATCGAATCTTCTGATAATCACTCCTATAGTCGATTCTACTACATTTATAGAGAACGTATACAAATGTAATAGACTAATAGACTACAAATAATTTAATGCAGGCGTGCAACTCTATTCTTCATTTTACAGCTTTTCGTCTCATCTCCTTGCCTGCTTGACTTGGTAGACAACATTTATTCTTGGCGTGCAACTTTATTGTCTGTTGCTTGCTTTCTTTGACATTTATGTTCCAACACATTGTAACATCTAAGTCATATATTTCCTGTTTTGTTTCGTCATAATATCTTAGTTGTGTCTTTCCTGTTTTTTCAATATCGTATTCCCATATTTCCTGTAGGATGAAGCAAAAATACTTACAGGACAACACGAATATCTAGAGAGTTATCTTCAAGCAATTGATCAACTAAGGAACAACATTCGATTATTAAACAACAACAAAAGCTTCAAGAGAGTAGCGACAGAGTTCTCAACCACACTAGTCACTAATAATGTACTTGCCAAAGCTATATCCAAGCTCGAAGAAGAGTTTAGATAAATTTTGTCCTCGTACAGGTTTGGTTTTCAATTTTATGTCAAGGCAATGATAAGAATCTTGTTCTCCCTTTCAAGCCTAATGATGATGCGATTGATTAGATACTCCTGCACTGATGACAAAATTGTCCCGTTCTGTGGGACCCATCTTTCCACTTTCCACTACTTGATGATTATAATGTATTGGTTCTTTCCTGTGAGCCCAATCATTATTCGCTAGTTGAACTTGTTGCATTATGCCCAGTTACATGTTAAATTGTGAAGTAAATATTTTCACTTTCATTTTGAGCAAGCCGGTTGAACCTAAACTACTTTGTGAGTGCCTTCATCCAATGGTCACACTAATCATCAAAACAATTACACCAACTTTGATTCCTCCTCGCATCTACCGTTGTTGCAGGATTTATCACAACAGATGGTTGAAGCTGGGAATCAGAAGTAGTTACGGAGACTATATGTTTGCGGAAATAAACGAAAAGATGAACAAATCATATGATTCTTTCAATGTTTCTTGTATATTTCGTTCTTCTTTGCAGGTACAATTATAGGGGAATAGATTAGAGTTATTTTGGTAAGAATCACATAATCCGATTCTTACCATTTAACTCTAATCTTAATTACACTAATTTAGATACTTTCCTTTTTAACATTCCCTCAAATTGGACAGTCGGGTCTTCGATGCCCAATTTGTATAATACTTTATTGAAAGACTTGCTTGGAATTGCTTTTGTCAAGATGTCAGGAATTGGTCTTCTAACCGAACGAATGGTATTTTGATGACTTCTGCCTCGAGTTTTTCTTTGATAAAGTGTCGATCGACTTCAACATGTTTAGTTCGATCATGTTGCACTGGATTTTCATATATGCTGATTGCGGCCTTGTTATCACACTTCAGTGGGCATGGTTCTCTTTTTTCAAATCCAATCTCAGACATCAATTTTCGTAACCAGAGAATTTATGTGAGTGCCCGAGCTATTCCTCGAAACTTAGCTTCTGCGCTTGAGAGAGCGACTACCTTTTGTTTCTTGCTTTTCAATGTCACCAAGTTTCCTCCAATCATCATAAAGTACCCTGATGTGGATCACATGTCGATTGGACATCCAGCCCAATCTGCATCTGTGTATCATTGTATATCAAGATGACCATTCTTGTTGAAGACAATTCCGTTTCCGGGTGATCCTTTCAGGTATCGCAATATTCTGAGGGCTGCTTCTATGTGGTCCTTACTTGGATTGTGCAAAAACTGACTTACCACTCCTACCGCATGTGCTATATCAGGTCTTGTGTGAGATAAGTATATGAGTTTTCCAACAAGACGTTGATATCTTTCTCTATCTGCTAGCTCAGCATCATCATCTCGTACTAGCTTTTGATTTACCATCATAGGAGTGTCGGCAGGCTTACAATCCAGTAGTCCTGTCTCTGCAAGTAGGCCCAGAATGTATTTCTTTTGGGCTATAAAAATTCTTGCTTTTGACCTCAGCACCTCAATTCCAAGGAAGTATTTCAAATTCCCTACATCTTTCATCTCGAACTCCTGAAATAGATTGTGCCGTAGTTGCTCTATTTCTTCTTGGTCTTCTCTTGTAATGATCATATCGTCAACATAAATAATGAGACATGTTACCCTTTTTCCCTTTTTCTTCAGGAAAAGGGTGTGATCTGAATTACTTTGCATGTATCCATATTTTTTCATAGCCTCTGTAAATCGTCTGAACCATGTTCTTTGTGATTGCTTGAGTCCATACAGGGCCTTTTTTAATCCGCATCCTTCCCCTTTCTTGAAATTTCCAGAGTAACCGGGTGGTGGTTCCATATAGACTTCCTCTTGGAGATCTTCGTGTAGAAACACATTTTTCACATCAAATTGATGTAGAGGCCATTCTTTGTTAGCAGCAATAGAGAACAAGACTCTGTTGGTATCAATCTTTGCCACTAGAGAGAAAGTTTCTGAATAATCAATCCCATATGTTTGTGTGTATCCTGTCGTTACTAATCTTGCTTTGTAGCGTTCAATAGTTCCATCTACTCGATGCTTGACTGTGAATATCCATCGGCACCCAATGGGCTTTTTGTTAGTTGGCACTAAACACTTATCCCATGTATCATTTTTCTCTAGGGCCTTCATCTCAGTGTCCATTGCTTGTTGCCATTCTATCTTCTCTTGTGCTTCACTTACAGTTCGAGGAATTTTTTCTGAATAAACTGCTGTCATAAATGTTCTTGCTTTCGTTGTCAAATTTCCCAAGGCAAGATTCGCCATGGGATATTTAGCAGCTCGAGACACATGCTCTGGTTCATAGCGCCTTGCTGGTATTCCTCGATTCTTCCTTGGTGATAGGATATATGAATTCTGATCTTCCAACGGTATGTCCTCCAATATCACATTTTCCTGCTCAATATGAGTATTATCGCAAGTAATCTCATCAATGTCACAAGTAGAGTTTACCTCAGGATATTGATCAGGAGAAGTCACGGGCGTAGAGCAAAATGGCTCCATTAAATTCCAGTACTTCTATTTAAAGAAGCTATTGGAAATCAATACATCAAATGACGCAATGCATATTGGGTCGCAACTAAAACGGTCTCTTTGTATAATTACAAGGGCAAGGCCGCGTACATCTGACCGCCCAGACCCCAACTTAGTTGGGAATATACTGGGTACGTTGTCGTTGTCGTTGTCGCCACAGCACCAAAACAAACAAAACTAGATTTTACGTTAGGAGTGAGAGCGATACAACCAAGGATGACCAGTACAAATAAATCATATGAGTTTTAAGAACCCTATATATTGATTCATTCGATTGTTTTTGTTGAAGATGAATTTTCAAACACAAATAATAAATCATATAAAGTAACCAAGAATTATCTACCATGGCTGTCTTCCAAAATCCTCAACAGCTTCCAAACCTAATGATCTCACAATTGCACGAATCTTCCTCTCCCATAGGAAACCAGTCAGGCTAAAAGATTTCTTAGATTTGACAGCCGTGTGACCTTAGAGGTATATATTTAATTTAATCCATTAATAGGCAGACCCTCTGCCACTTAACTTTCTGGCCATAGATAAGTGGTATTGGATTTGGCCCAATTCAATTCAATCTCATAAACCCATATCCTTAATCAGCCAATTAAGTGAAAACCCATAAAATTAATTTTTTTTTACTACAAAATAATTTAAAAACAACAACTTTAAAATAAATCTTTTTGTAAAATAACTTTAAACAAAATTATTTTTCAATTATAACTCCACACACTTTTATACCAAATGAAATCTTTAATAAAATCCACCACAATGGAATTCATGAGACAGCCTCGTCCAACGTCATTCTCCATATGCCATGTACAAAATCCGGCCTAAAAAAACAAACCTAATGATCTCATAATTGCACGAATCTTCCTCTCCCAAAGGAAATCAGTCAGGCTAAAAGATTTATTAGATTTGACAGCCGTGTGACCTTAGAGGTATATATTTAATTTAATTCATTAATAGGCAGACCCTTTGCCACTTAACTTTCTGGCCATAGAGAAGTGGTATTGGATTTGGCCCAATTCAATTCAATCTCATAAACCCATATCCTTAATCAGCCCAATTAAGTGAAAACCCATAAAACTATTTTTTTTACTACAAACTAATTTAAAAACAACAACTTTAAAATAAATCTTTTGGTAAAATAACTTTAAACAAAATTATTTTTCAATTATAACTCCACACACTTTCATACCAAATGAAATCTTTAATAAAATCCACCACGATGGAATTCATGAGACAGCCTCGTCCAACGTCATTCTCCATATGCCATGTACAAAATCCGGCAAACAAAAAAGTAACTTTACCCAGTATATTCCTAATTAAGTTGGGGTCTGGGGGTCTGATGTACGCGGCCTTACCCTCGTAATTATACAAAGAGGCCATTTCCGTTTTGCGACACAGGCGGGTATCGATCCTTGTACCTCATAGTTGCGAGGTTTAGTTGCTCACCACTTGAGCCACCAGGACTTGATTGGAAATTTAAATATATATATATATATGTGTGTGTGTGTGTGTGTGTGTGTAAGGGAGGTGGAATTTCCAAATGAGTGGAATTGGGTAATTGGGCTACATACACAAGTCGTGCAACCCAAAAGAGAGAAAGCATAAAGAATTTTTTCTTTCGACCAATGGCAATAATCGTTTTTTGCCGAAGACGTAGCAATGCTATAATGGGGCAGCAATTGTAGGAGTCTGAGACTATGCCAGCTTGCAAGGAAAATGGTTGTGTCCTCCCAGAACCCGGCACCATGGGAGAGGCAGCGCCGCAACAGGCTCTGACAGAAGAGGTACAGTCTAATTTTGAGATAAACGTTTGGTACCAAAATTCTTCTCTGTTTCTCTTGTCCTCTTTATTTACATACATATAGGGACAGAAACATGTGCTAGTTTGGCAAGAATACGGATTATAAGGAAAAGATTGTAACATATTTGATCTTTTCCTTTTATAGATTATCCGCAATCTTCTCTTAATTATTCTAACAATCCCCTCAAGTTGAATCGGAAGGTATTCGATTCTTAACTTGCATAGTACATCAGTAAATGCTTGACTGACCACTGCCTTAGTTAGTATATCAACTAGTTGATCTTCTGACGTGACTAACAGTAGGCTCATAATCGTTTCTTCAATCTTTTCTTTGATGAAGTGTCGATCTACTTCAACGTATTTGGTCCGGTCGTGTTGTACTGAATTTTTAGAGATACTGATCGCAGCCGCAACTCGATTATCACACCTCAACTGGAATGCTCTTAATAATGGTCATCCTATCCCAGACAATAGTTTCTCTAACCATAGAATCTCGGTTAGTCTCCACATGATTCCTTGGAATTCGGACTTTGCACTTGATAAGTCCACCACTTTTTGTTTTTTACTTCTTCATGTCACAAGGTTTCCTCCTACGAGTATTAAGTATCCAGCTGTGATCTTCTGTCCACTGGATTCCCTGCCCAATCAGCATCAGTGTATCCATGAAGTTTAGATGACTATTTTGCTTGAAATTGATCCCCCTCCCTTAAGATCCTTTTTATAATGGATAATTCTTAGTGTTGCTTCCATGTGATCTTCTTGAGGACTATGCATGAATTGGCTAATGACCCCTAATGATAATCTTTATCGGATCGTGTATGAGCCAAATAGATCAAATTTCCCACTAAACGTTGATGGTTTTCTTTGTCAGCTAGGGGTGCTCCCTCAATCATCTATATGTTATGGTTTATGATAGCTGGTGTATCAGCTGGTCTACAATCCACGAGTCTTGTTTATGCTAGGAGATCAAGGACATATTTCCTCTTGTGATCTTTGAACTTCTATACTCAAAAAGTACTTCAACTTTCCTATATATTTCATCTGAAATTCCTTGAACAAGTTCCTTTGATGTTCTACCATTTCTGATGTATCATTCCCTGTTCATATCATCAACATAAATAATTAAATAGGTCATTAATTCCCCACCTTGCTTGAGGAACAATGTATGGTCAGAGTTGCTTGAGGACAAGTGGTTTGATGAATAAGCCCCCACTGTGGGAAAACAATTTCATGGATTTGCTGACATACTCCTTCCTGTTATCAGACAAAAGAGCTCAAATTATTTTTCTGAAACTGGGTATCCATTAAGGCATAGAAATCAAAGAATTTTCGCAACATCTCGGATTTATTTTTCAAGAAGTACACACAAGTTATTCTACTGCATTTATCAATGAACGGTAAGAAATATTGAAAACCAGTACTGCTAGAATCTGGGGTAAGACCCCACACGTTAGAATGAACAAGGGAAAAAAATTCCAAGTTCGAGTATTATTTGAATGAATGATTGTTGATGACTCTTAGCTAAACAACAAGTATCACATGAGAAAGAATTCTGTTGTTTAAAGAACTGGGAAAATAAAAGTTTGAGATAACCATGTGATGGATGCTCCAAACGTCGGTGCCATAGCAAAACTTGCCGATCAACCATCCCATGATTGATCCGAGACATACGGCTACCCAAGGTCCACCCTTAGTAACTGAAGCCGAAAATAAGAACGCTCGCTTGATGATGATCCATCTCTTTGTATGATTTTTAGTTTTTGTGGGATGTTTATTGCTATTGTTCTCTGCTTACTGAGCCATTTAGCTCACTCTACTTAACATTTGGGTAAGCCGAGTCGATGGAAGGGGAAGCTAACCGTAAGGAAACAAATGAAGGGCTAGAGTTAGCTGGATGAGGGTCGAGCTCATAGTGGCATGATGTTTCCGTTTATTTCTCTTATGTTGCATTGATGACGCGTGAACTATGATGTTTTCGTATTACCTTCTTGTCGTTTGAACTTGACGCATGAAGCAAAACATGCGCTCCACTTTGACTGTGACTTATTATCTCATGGGGTAATTCTAGAAACTGGGTTTATGAGGAAGTCTAAACCAATCCTTGGATGAGGTTTTAAATCACATGGTGGAGTGATTTGGCTAGCATGTTTAGGGTTTTCTATCGGCTCCAAATAAAGAAATAGACGAGGAAATTTGGGATAGTAACAATCATTTGGTTGTGAGACATCTCCATTCAGGTATCCAATTTTATCTGTCCACACACAAACATCTTGATCGTCTGAGACCATATTTGGTAGTTGATGTTGTTAAGCTTCAAACCAGTTTGCAGACCATTAGTGTTCGTTGTTGGCATAGCGGTCCCCTGTCGAGCCACCTCACCCATATAGTACAATCCTCCATGCTCACTGCCACGCCCAATGATCGTTCTAGTTTGAATATCCTGTAAAAGGTAGAATGTAGGGTAGATGAGAGCACTGCTGTTAATTCTTTCATATAATGGCTAATAGACAATATTTTTCATGATAAAGCAAGAACAAATAAGCAATTACTTAATTCCGGAGTGGGAGAGAGCTCAATTGTTCCTGTGCCATGTACTGGAGTCACACCCTCATTGCGGTTCGAATTCAATTTTTTTGAGGGGCAGTGGACATGACAAGGTTCGACGGGTCATTTGTCATGGTATACGCGACACTACAATCGAATAACCAGTGGGTTGGTGCTATAGGTCCAAAATCCTTAACCAAATATGCTGCAGTGGGTCCTGAAGCAACCGAGGGAAAATAATGAGGATTGGATATTTTTGGACTAGAGTGCAAATTTGGATTATCTGAGGATCATTTCTGTATCTTCGGACAAGGTGAGGAATTGGTTTGTAGAGTTGGACGAGAATAGATACCTACAGATCAATAGCAGCTAAAACAAGAAGAAAAGGAGCTCATAGCGATAAGGATAGGAAAAGAAAGAACGAATAGCGAATAGCTAGAGTGAATAATCGGAATAGCTGCCGTACTCTCTTCCTCTTATGAGTCGGAAGAGTGGCAGGCTTTCCCTGCTAACAAGACAGAAACAACACCTCATAATTCCTTGATCGAACAAGAGATAACAACAGGCATTGATAGATCGGTCGTGCCTACTCGCTTTCGGAAAGCTGACGGCGCGGGGAAGAAAGCAACCTTTATTCTTGTTTTTCCGCCCGGTCATGATAGATCATACGTGGATGAGTCCGATAAGTGGCTTAAAAGCCTCTTTTGAGGTTGTTTCCACCCGACCAAAACGTATTTTGCAATTTCCTGGAAGATAGGAACGCAATTTGTAGTTTCTGGTAATAGTGTGTCTCTTTAGGGAATTTTGTGGGTAATATGGACTGATGTGTAATTTTGAGATAGTACTAGGGTGGTTCGGTAAACCAGGCAAGATGAGTGGGTGTATATGAGATTGTGAAGGCTAAATGGGACAATTCTTGAGTTCTTGAGAACTCTCGTGGCAGAACACACGACGGGAAAAGGCTCAAGGAGCAGCTATAACATCATCATAGTCTCCTCGACTCCCGTGACTTTTTCCTGCAAAACATACAGAATGGGTTAAGATTTTCATCTCAATTTTTGCACATGTGTTACCGTGTTTACTTTCTCCTCTGTCTATCACCGCGATGACCACACAAAAACCAGGCGCACAATGAGACCATTCGCTGCCACTGTTGCACGCAATGTCTGTATTTCCCACGTCTGTGGCCACGGTGCCTCCCTTCATCTTTTTTTCTTGCCTTTGGACCACTGGTCTAGGTATCACATGCATTTCTCTGTAGCATGCCCGATTTTTCCACACTCCTAGCACTACAGCCATTCTGGGTATCCCATTTGCCAGAAAACATTCTGAGGCGCATGTCCTATTTTCCCACACTCCAGGCACCATAGTTTTGCTTTATACCCTTACATGCCTCAGGATGATGATTTTGCCAAAGATTTGACTCAATCTGAGCGAGATCTGGAAAAAAACCAGCCACGACCCCCAATGAAGAGTCACCATCATCCTTTCTTGTCAGATTAAAAATATCCAGGCGAGCGGCTTCACAGCGGATAGCGGCATAAGCCGCTTCGATTAAGGAAAACAGGTCTTCTATGGGAAGATCCCTCTTTATTGCGTCGTGGTCATCGTTGATGGCCGCTAGAAACTGAAATAGTTGTGTCTCCTGATGGAGCCAGTGAAAGGTTGCGATATCTAGAGGTAAGGTCAAGGGGTTCGGTTGTCTCTGGTCAATCTCCCTCTAGATACATTGAAACATACTATAAAGTTGTTCCAACGTTCCATTCCCCTATTCCTGCCGGTTGTCTTTGACTGTAAGATCAAAGATCTAGAGTGAATCTTTCCCACTACTGTAGGTCGTGGCAAGTCCATCCCACAAATCTTTGGTTGTAGGGTATTTAAAAAAATTGTTAATCAGCCTTAATCGCTTGCAATATCCTGTAGAAGATGGTTATATCAATTTGTTCCCTTTTTTGAAATGTTCGGTCGGTTGAAGGTGGGGCAGAGGGAAATCCGGTGATATGGTTTAGCTGCCATAGAGAATAATTTGCATTAATCTCAACCATAGAGAATAATTTTGGTAGTTGAGTTTTGTGTTGATGGCTCGAGATTGGTAATTTTCAGAAGGGTGCATATGCTTAATGAATTTTGTGAATTGGGTGGGTAGATCCTCCAAGCTTTATCTCACCTCAGGCGATGTCGCCAGAGCGATTTGATGGAGTCGCTCGTCTGTCATGGTGAATCCTAGGATTTCGACCTGCTCTGATACCATGATTTCGAGATAAACATTTGGTACCAAAATTCTTGTGTGTTTCTCTTGTTCTCTTTGTTTACATACATATAGGAATAGAAACGTGTCATAGTTTTGGAAGATTGTGGATTATAAGGAAAAGATCATAACATAATTGATCTTTTCCTTTTACTAATTATCCGCAAGCTTCACACCAAAGGACAAGGGAACCAACGACAAACTGAGCAATGGGAGGACCAAGACCGCCGACGAGAAAACAATAAGTAGAGAAGGGGTAAAAGCCTATAAGGATATGGGGAAGTTGAAATCAAGGACAAAGCGTTTTGATTATTATATTCTGTGTTTTAAATACGTTGCATGTGTGTTTTATTTCCAAAAAGCTATTGAATTCTTTGAAGGAAGTGTTGCGTGTGATGTTCTTGAGGGATTCTTTGATTTGGGGGACGGGTGGGGGATTAAAACCCTTTCAATCATTTCGATTTATGTGTAACGCTTGTAGATCTTGGTATAGTGATATCGTATGTGAATTATTTGGTACAAGAGCCCTAGAGTTTGTCTGTTTGAGTCGGTTACGGACAGTGAAGAGCATGGACGGAGTTGGACGAAGCAGCGTCGGTTCCTTGTAAAAAGGAGATATAAGGGTGAAGATGATGCGGAGATCAGTCAACCAAATTGCAGAGTCTCGGAAAGGAGATTGTTCTCAGCTTGGACCTTGGGTAGCCTTATGTCTCGGCTCTAAGGGAAATAAGAACGCTCGCTTGATGATGATCCCTCTTTTTGTATGATTTTTAGTTTTCGTGGGATGTTTATTGCTATTGTTCTCTACTTACTGAGCCATTTAGCTCACTCTACTTAACATTTGGGTAAGCCGAGTCGATGGAAGGGGAAGCTAACCATAAGGAAACAAATGAAGGGCTAGAGTTAGCTGGATGAGGGTCGAGCTCATAGTGGCATGATGTTTCCGTTTATTTCTCTTATGTTGCATTGATGACGCGTGAACTATGATGTTTTCGTATTACCTTCTTGTCGTTTGAACTTGACGCATGAAGCAAAACATGCGCTCCACTTTGACTGTGACTTATTATCTCATGGGGTAATTCTAGAAACTGGGTTTATGAGGAAGTCTAAACCAATCCTTGGATGAGGTTTTAAATCACATGGTGGAGTGATTTGGCTAGCATGTTTAGGGTTTTCTATCGGCTCCAAATAAAGAAATAGAAGAGGAAATTTGGGATAGAAACAATCATTTGGTTGTGAGACATCTCCATTCAGGTATTCAAGTTTATTTGTCCACACACAAACATCTTGATCATCTGAGACCCAATTGGGTAGTTGATGTTGTTAAGCTTCAAACCAGTTTGCAGACCATTAGTGTTCGTTGCTGGTGCTACCCTTAGTAACTGAAGCCGGACAGAATAGCGATATTCTGTAGGTTGTTAAATCAGGCGAATTGCAAGGAAGAACGACATAAATCTGCCTGAAAACCAGAGAATATTCTCTGCGGTTTCAATAAATATTCGATATCAATTCAGTGCATGAAAAACTAAGTCCACAAGCCGGACTTTATAGCCGAAAAATATTGAAATTCGAATTTTGCCAATAAGGCAAAATTTGAAAATTACTCCCTAATTAAAATTGAAACTAAAACAAGCAATTTGCCAAAAATTAGGCCCAAATCAAGCTTAAATGGTCTTCCTAATTGGAAAATCATTTTTTTTATAAGCCAAATTTAGTATATAATCTAAAGGTATTTACAAGGAACAAAAGGAGACCTAATGGTCTATGTACATGCCAGAAGATTAAAGTCTTGTGGCCGATGAGATTATAATGAAAAAATCGGTAATTGCCAAATCATTTATTACATAAAATGACAAAAATTAAATAAACTGATATTTCGAAATGGACGATAGCCAAATTTGAAGACAACTTATTCTAACAAAACGTGCACAATGAAGAGACGTTTTCGAATTGAGGTCTTATGCGTGATTCCAATAACTGTACCAAAAGATACGCCCAAAATACTAGAATGAGACAAAGACATGTCCGACAAATTCTCCTGCATCAGTAGCGGAGCTAGGGGGACCGGGGGTCATGGTCCCCAATTTTTCTAAAAAACAAATTTATTTTAAATTTTTAAAAAAATAAAAAAAATTATATTGGCACGCAATTTGTTTTTTAAAATTATTTTTGGTTCTTCAAAAAAACATTAACCCCTAATTTGTATTCTTTGCTCCGCTCCTCGCCACCTGTTGACTATAGAACGGATCTAAATCAAAAGAATGAATCTAATGAAAATGAATATTCAATACCTGATTGATGCGGAAGCGTATCTGGATCGTAATCTTTGGGACTGAAATAATCACGTTGAAGACGCTATACAAGTCTCTTTAGAATCCACGAACCAAATCGCCTCCCCGAGGGTGATTGAGAACAAGCAGAAAGAAAACTTATATTTTTCTGGTTCTCAACGCATGAGACTGTGAGTGACTGTGTGTATATCAATCTCTGTAGGCACATAGCCTATATATAGAGAATTAACTGGGTAGTTAGACGAGTTCGTGGTTAAGTGGGCTTTAGGTTTAATCAATTAATTAAACGAATTAATAATTGTATATATTAATCCAACAGCTTCCACTCGGCCTCGTAGGCCGTATCATCCCACGTCTTAGTAAACTTAAACACTCAGCCACATAGATCATGTATTGTCGTACGTCTAACTTATAAGTTTCCTCTTGTTTCATACGAGAAGTGGTTCGTGCGACCTTATTGTAACTAGTAGTATCATATTAAGTCATCACCTAACTAACATGACACTTTCAAAACTAATTGTATCCCAAATCCTCTATGCATTACCGATAGCTACATATCCCTTAAGCTACATTATATTTGATTACATATGAAATGTAACCGCCGGCCGGCAAATATTTGGTAAGCAGGACAGATTGTTCCTTATGGATAATGACTATCCATGTCGATTCGACTGCTTTCCTAGCATGGTCCGCTGGAGCGTGTGGGACCTTTTAGCCCTTGGATGACATACTAATGTAGCACCATCAAACCTCGACTTCAAGTCATAGCCATAAGTCAAAGAGTAAAATATTGTTGGACCGAGAGAGTCCAAGTTATCAAACAATGATAAACAGAGGATTCTTTTTACCATTATTATCATGGTCGTTCTGTAGCACACACAGTATGACATGTGTGTCATGGCATGACTCCCACTGAGGTGGGCGTATCACATGCTGATGCCATGCGAACTGTAGCCTTTGATAAAGGACACAAAGTCTCTTATCCTATACATTCGGCTTTTAAGCTTTATTTGTGAAGAACCAGACACTTCACATTCGACTTCCTCGAAA
>JAOWBN010201940.1:0-19222 GCA_028565015.1 Pinguicula moranensis | reverse complement strand
GGTATATTTAAAAAAAAAAAGAAATTGGCCCCCCCCACATTTTAGTTTGCCCCCTAAAATTTTTTTTCGCCCCCTGGGTAAAAAAGCTGGCTCCGCCCCTGGATTCAGCCAATGTGGTTTACTGGTTTAGACTTTTGGTTCAATCTCAGTATCAACAAACGCCAAACAGTAAACACAGCACATATAAAACCAAAGTCCCAAACATGGAAAATCAACGGTAACCCATCTTCAGATTCAGCGTAATTAATAAAAGAGAGAAGAAGCACACACACGAAAGAATAAAAATCTTAAGTATCCAAGAAATGAATCCCAGGTCACAGAAGTGAATAACATCAAAATTCAAAAGGGCGTCACATGAAGCATTTTTACTCCACATAAATGAAAGCGTACTCCGAGACGCAGGCAAACCTAGAAGGAAATTGGCGGACCTTGCGGGTTTCGCTAGGTCTGGAGCATGGACAATGGCAGATTAAGGAAAAGAAAAGAAGACTTGAGAGTAAAAGAATTTTTGTGTTGTCAAACTACAAATTATTATTTTTACATATTAATTTATTTATTTATAATCCGGGGGACCGTGGCCCTTTTGGTTCCTCGCTCTTCCACTGATCTTGTCATGAAACAAAAGCAAACTTATAATGATAAATTTGGGCTACTTTTATTAAAGGTTTAGTATGCCAGTATCTATCACTGATCTTGTCATGAAACAAAGTTGCGTGTGTGCGTTTGTGAAGCAAACTTATAATGATAAATTTGGGCTACTTTTATTAAAGGTTTAGCATCCTAGTATCTATCATGTCTGCATATGTGATATGACCACCGATGCTATCATTGACCGAGCCAACCACCAACCCAACCACTACAACCTATGACCACCACCCCCTCCTTTGAAATTTCCATCGGCGAAGCAACCCACAGTGATCCATAACCAACCGTTAAAAAAACCGCACTCCCTGGAGACGCGATTAGCGTATCGGGAGATTCGACTGTTAACCTAGAACCCAAATCAGTTACTGTTAACCTATGGACACTTCGGATGTGTGTCAATATCCACTGGGGGCCAAAGAAGTTTGGTAATGGTGATTGAAATCCCTTGACTACAATGATATGATCAAACGAACGTGGAATGCAACAACAACTAGTGGTTATGCCGGCTACAGAATCTAGGAAAAGATCAAGCAACTAAGACAGGGGATCAAAGCATGGATAAAAACAGGAACATGGGATATTGACACATAGAAACAATCACTCCTGAACATTAAGAGATCTGGAAAGACAAGCAAAGCAAGAGGACAACACTAGATCATTCATACATCAGCCGGTTGAACTAAAGCAAAAACTATCAGAGCTGTAGAAAAAACAGGAGAGTATGTGGGCTCAAAAATCAAGAATAGAGTGGCTAAGGAAAGGGGATGCTAACACATACTTCTTCTAGGATTGGGTGAAAAGAAATAGTACACGAAACACAATACATGGGATATGGGACAATGCTATATGGCTAGAGGAAGTGGAACAGGTCAAAGGTTGCTTCAAAAACCATTTTCAAAAGAGATTCACATAGACAAATAAACACAGACCTATGATAGGTGAAATGAAACGGAATACCTTCACACATCAGACACAATTGAGACTAGCCAGCTCCTTTGGTGAAGCTAAAATACTCGCAGTAATAGGTAATTGTGGTAGTGGAAAGAGCCACGGTTCAGATGGATTGAATTTTGGCTTCATATAGCTCTTCCTACCAGTGATGCAGCACGACATTATGGAAATGATGAGAGAATTCAGCATATACATTAAAATTCCAAAAGGAGGGAATCCTGCACACATAACATTAGTGTAGAAAATCAGCTCTCCACAACTTCAGATTGCAGGCCAATTACCTTTATTGGCAGCTTATACAAAATTATCTCCAAGGTTCTGTCAGCAAGGTTAAGCAAAGACTTGGACGGAGTCATATCAAGGAATCAACTGGCCTTCAGTGGGAAAAGGCAGATTATAGATGGGGTCATTATAGCTAATGAGACCATTGAGGACCTTAAGAATACATGAACAACAGCATTGATTGTTAAAGTTGACTTCGAGAAAGTTTTTGACATGGTGAACTGGGATTATTTGCTAGAAATTATGGAAAAGATGTGCTTACCTAATTGGTGGAAGTTGTGGATCAACGAATGTTTGCAATCTGGATCGACTTCAGTCCTGATAAATGGAAGCCCCACTCAAAAGTTCTACCCAGAGAGATGATTAAAACATGGGGATCCACTATCCCCTTTATTATTCCTCATGGTAGTTGAAAGACCTTCAGCCTTGATCAACAAAGCAGAAATTCTAAACCTATTCACGCCACTAGAAGTGGGGAAGGACAAGGTGAAGCTATCACACATCCAGTTTGCAGGCGACAAAATCTTCTTTGTTCAAGCTCCATGGGATAATGTAAGAGCTATCAAAGCTATCCTATACAACTTTGAGCTACTATCAGGTCTGAAATTTTTTTTGGGAAGAGTCAACTAATAGGAACAAGTGTACCTAGCAGTACACTTCAAGAGAACGATGCATATCTAAATTGTAAGGTAGAAAAGATAACCTTTTCCTACCTTGAATTACCAGTGGGGGCAATTCCAAGAAAGACCATCACATGGAAAATAGTTGTGGAAAATTTTCAAAAGATATTAGGCTCTTGTAGTAGCACCAATATACCGGTTGGAGGTAAGACTGTGCTCATAAACTCGGTATTATCCGCCTTGCAATCTTACTATTTCCCATGCTTCCTATCCCCTAGAACCATCATTCGTAAACTAGAGAGCTGATGTCAAAGCATTCGAGCCAACTTAGATAGCGTCTGAGACTTTGGACCCCATGGATGAGGTAACTTTGTGAGATTTGGCCAGCCATGAGCACAGAGAAATGGCTAAGGAAAGGAGAAGCGAACGCACCAAGAAAATCTCAATTCGCACAAGTAAATTGACAAATGGCTTGAGAGGAATGGTCACTGATCACTCACTACTATGGTCGATGTAGCACTTTTACTGTTGTCCATATCAATTTTCATTTCTGTATTGCATTTTTGATTTTGTTGAGTCCAACTTACTTGTAAGGTCCTTGTGAGCATGTGGGTACCAAATTTGGATCCAAACGGCTTGAATACATGGGTTGTGGCTCGGACCAAACGAAGTCCCTAGTTTTTTGGGGTCGGTTCTAGTGGTAGACTATAGTGTGTCTCGACCAACTTTCTCATCCACGAGTTTGACATGGGCGCGTGCATGCTCCTATTGTTCAGGACACGTTGGAGCACCTCTAAAATAGTCCTTAGACTGATCGACTGTGTCTGATAATTTAGGGTCGAGCGTTGAAGGCCTTAGGTTATAAATCACTTGGCCATATCTTGGTCTTTTCAATCCAGAATTTAGAGTAGAACATCAATATCAAGAGCTTTGAGCATTTTGGATCATGTTGCGAGTTTTTGTTCGACACTTTCTATCAAGTGACATAATATGCATCCATGAGTGTGAGTGCTTCTTGCCCCTAGATTTATCACAAATCTAGCCCCGACACCAATTGGTATCAGAGCCTTGATATCTCATTTTCGTGGAGAACTATCGACGGTAGGGAAATATGGATGGTGCTACATAGCTTCGATGATGAAGACAATTCCCATGATCGAGAAGATACGAGAGATGAGTTTATCGAGGATATGAGGAAACAAATTGTGGATCTCACTATTACATTGGAGTCCCAAACTTGAGTGCATTGTTGTGTTGATTCGGTAACTGTGCATCAATGAAGATTGCAAGTGTACAAGTCACAACAAGTAATAAAGTGATAAAGTTGAGTGTCAAATCACGAGGATTGAAGCAGATAAGCACCAACTACAACTTGTTTGCATGCAATATGGACAATCAACAATTTAAGTTGGGTCCACCCTAATTTCCAATGCATGAAAACAAATTAAACTAAGTAAATTGTTTGGGTATTTTTTTCAATCGTTTAACTAACACAAATCAAAAGATAACTTCTTGGTTGTATATTTAGGGCATTAGCTTCACCTCTATGTGAATGGTTAATCAGTTTGTTTGTTTGATTTGTCAACTTAGTTGTCCACTAAATTTGCCTCTACAGTAACTTTTCTAAGAAATTAGCCATATCATACAGTGTTGTAGGTACTCACTTCTCAAATCTCGCACCTAACATACCGAGGCATACTATCCCACGAAGTCCTACATCGACACGGTTATGCTTCTCTCTCAAATCTCGCATGACCTGTCAAGGGGCATTTACCTCATGAAACCCACTCACAAGGGCACCGTCCCCATGAATGCTCATCTCTTGAATCTCTCATTCTTAAGGCTCGATGTTGGTTTTACCATAATCCAGCTAGTTCTCATCTATTTAATATTGAAATAGCTTGAGTACTGGCAGTTGGTCGTCAAGCAACTACCAGTTTAAGATGAAAGGATATAAAATCAAAGAACCATAGTATTAAATCTATTAACTAAACATTCAAAAAAAATTCATCATAAAAAAAACACGTAGGGCTACATCTTTCTCTACTGAGAGGGTTTAGCTCATAATCTAAATACAAGCTTCTCTATTGGGAAATAAAGTAAAAGCCATAGTTCGTAACACTCTCTCGAGTCAGCTATGCTCTTCCTTTGGTCATCCCATTTTGCTCTCGGCCAAGAATGTTTGGATGGATCCAATTTCCACCTTTTATATATCTGCGCACTAAAGTAGCTTCTCGAGGAAGCTATCATAGATATTTTTCACCAAGGGCACAATCGTCCACTCATTAATTATCGTACATGTAAGGCAATCCATTTTTTTGCCAACATGCATTAAACAGTTTCCAGTTTGTAGCATACGGGGTTATGGTCTCACTCCAATGAGCATTTTTCTCTTGTTTTTGCATTCATGTGATGCCTATCTTACGCTCTTGCAAAAGACTAGAATGAGTCTATAAAAACTCTTATTTCTATTGTGGAGTGACAACTTTTGAGATCTGGGAGAAATCCTTTATGAATCTTTTGTAGAAACTGGCATGTCCCAGAAAACTTCGCACCCCTTTTACCGAGGAAGGAAGAGGCAACTTCGAAATGACTTCTATTTTGGCTCTGTCTAGTTGAATCCCAAAACTTGAAACCTTATGCCCGAGCACAATACCTTCCTTAACCATAAAATGACATTTCTCCCAATTCAAGACAAGGTTTGTCTCCTCACATAGGGCTAATACCTGTTCAAGGTTTTTTAAGCGATGATCAAATGAAGATCCTACTACTGAGAAATCATCCATGAATACTTCAATAGTCATTTCCACCATTTCTAAAAATATTGACATCATGCACCATTGAAAAGTGGCTAGTGCATTGCATAATCCGAAAGGCATGCGTCTGAAAGCAAATGTACCATAGGGACATGTGAAAGTTGTTTTCTCCTAATCTTCAAGTGCGATGGAAATCTGATTATATCCTGAGTGTTCGTCAAGATAGTAATAGAACTCATATCCTGCAAGCCAGTCTAGCATGTGATCAATGAAAGGTAGTGGGTAATGATCTTTCCATGTAGCTTTATTGAATACTCTATAATCCATGCAGATTCTCCATCACGTGACAGTTCATTATGGAAACAGCTCATTTATTCCATTGACCTCCATAGTCATACCTCCTTTCTTTGGTACACATTGGACAAGAATTGTCCAACTACTGTCTGAGATTGGGTATACCACCTCGACGTCTAGCCATTTCATTATTTCCTTTCAAACTACATCTTTCATGATGTGGTTCAACTGTCGTTGTGCAACAATGGACGATTTGCTCCCTTTTTCTAAAAGGAACTTGTGCATATATACTAATGGTCTTAATCCCTTAATATTAGCTAGAGTCCAACCAATGGCGCCCTTATGCATCTGCAGTATGCATAGGAGCCTTTCCTCTTCCTCTGGAGTCAGTGTACTGGAATAATTGCCGAAGAGTGCTATCTATTCCCAAGAAGGGTACTTCAGATGTTTTGGTAATGGTTTTAACTCCAGTCTAGGACCTTTCCCAAGGGACCTTGATTGGAGTTCAGATCTTTCTCCCAGTTCTTAAACATGATACTTCCTTCACTAGCTTCCAGCCATTGTGCATATTCTCTTACAGATGGTTCCTCCAGTATTATTGTATCTGTGCTAACAAGGCAATTTTCCAATTCATCCTTTAGTACTCATATCTTGTCAGTGGCATATGATAAGTTGAATCAATACTTGAGCAATTGACTTGACATTTAGCGTGCTTTAGTTCCTCTAAACATAATGAATTTTACTTCTTCTCATTGAACTCTGAGTATCAATTGGTCTCCTTGTACATCAATTAGTGCTCTTCCCGTGTCTAGGAATGGCCTTCCTAAGATAATGGGAATATCTCTATCCTCTTCCATATCTAGAATCACAAAGTTTGCTTGAAAGATAAACTTGTCAACCTTGATTAGTACATATTCAATTATACCTCTAAGGTGTTTGATAGATCTATCCACCAAATGTATAGATATTGTTGTGGGTTGGGCTTCTCCAAGTCCTAATTTCTAAAAAATGGACAAAGGCATTAGGTTAATACTAGCACCTAAATTACATAAAGCTTTATAAGAAGTGGAGTTGCCAATAGAGCAGGGAATAGTGAAACTCCCTGCATCTTTTAGTTTTTGTAGGATGGCGCTGCATTCCTTTGTAAGAGCCACAATCTCATAATCTTCAAACTTGCATTTGTGGATAGAATATCTTTCATGAATTTCACATAACATGACATCTGTTCGACTGCATCTACAAAATAAAAATTAATGTGAAGTTTCTTGAATACTTCAAGAAATTTCTGGAATTGTTTATCCAGTTTTTCTGTTTCAGCATTTGAGGAAAAGGGATCTGTGTCCACTGTTCAGCTTGTGGTTGAGGAAGTGCCTCTTCTTGATTTTGTTCAACCTTCTTCCTTAGGCCAGGTGCCTATTGTGGGTCTCTTTCCACCTCTTTTCCACTTCTTAATGTGATAGCTTTGCATTGCTCCTTCGTATTCACCTTTGTGGTTCTAGGAAGCACACCCTGCGATCTCTCAGTCAACTGTTTAGCTAGTTTCCCAACTTGTGATTCTAAACTCCTTATGGCCATTGCCTGGTCCTTTAGACTTGATCTGGTTTCTTCAAAAAAATCATTTGAGGCAGCAACTAGCTATCCTATCAAGTTTGCATTAGTCTTTGTGGTTGTGGCCAACTGGTTTAGCACCTCTTAATTCTTAGTACTTGGGTATGTTGGTTTTGCCCTTGGGTTTGAAATTGTGAATAGCTTTGTCCTTTGCGGTTGAGGGCTTGCTGGTTGTTGCTCCAAGAAAAATTTGGATGGTCATTCCTTCTGGGATTAAATTGTTTCTCTCAAAGTTGTTTGAGTATTACTATTGGTTGCCAATGTAATTCAGTTGTTCCATAGGAACATTATCCCTTGAAGTCTTGTCATGCCACAAATCAGAGGGTTGTCCCCCTCCACAAATTTCACATGATGGTTGATGCACCATCATAATAGCCTTTGTCGTTGTGCCCTGGACATCCAGTTCTCCATTTGTACCTTAATAGCATGCATACTTATTTCCAATACATCCACCTTATCAACCTCATACTTCCCAGTTGATTTCCTATGACACTCTCTTTCATTCGGCCGCCTATAACAATTTTGAGCCATCGCTTCTAACAAAGTATATGCCTCATTATAAGATTTTTTCATGTAAATACCATTGGCCTTAGCATAAATTTCTCTCCATTTGGTACTTTCCTGTCCATTGTAAAATCTTTGAACTTGCCTTCAATCAGGTAGTGCGTGATTAGGCAACTCCTCAATAAGTCTTTGAATCTCTCCTAAGCTTCACATAGAGTTTCTGAATCTTCCTGCCTTAATGAAATTATTTCATTTAAAATTCTCGCAGTCATGGATGGTAGAAAGAATTGTATAAAAAAAATTTTTGGCAAGTCATCCCATGTGTGAATTGAATCGGATGGTAGTGAGTGAATCTATCTTCTTACTTTGTCTCTTATGGAAAATACGAAAAGTCTGAGCCGGATAGCTTCCTGAGTCATTCCTGTGTACTTCAAGGTGTCACAAATTTCAACAAATTCTCTCACGTGTGAATTTGGATCATATGTAGAAGAGCCTTGTTGCAATAGCTGAATGGTTGCTGGCTTTAGCTTAAAGTTATTAGCTTGGATGGCAGGTCTTCTAACAGATGGTGCTTCTTCATAAGCTTGAGGTAAAGGAAATTTTTCATGGACCTATCATCCTCATCCTTTAATTTTCCATGTTTCTATGACGTCTTCATGCCTCTCTTTGTGCTATTCTTCGTGCTCTAACGTTTTTGTCAGTCTCTAGATCTCCTAAATCTATGTTTTTACCACTAGATGGTTTCATCTACACCCTACACTTGAACGAGTAAAGTGTGAGGTAGCAGAAAACAAACGTCCAATCAAGCTACAAACTCACTTGATGCTGATATTATCTAAACTAACAATTCTCGACAATGACACCAAAAACTTATTGTGTTGATTCGGTAACTGTGCATCAACGAAGATTGCAAGTGTACAAGTTGTAACAAGTAATAAAGTGATAAAGTTGAGTGTAAAATCACGAGGATTGAATCAGAAAAGCACCTACTACAACTTGTTTGCATGCAATTTGGGCAAATAGAAATTTAAGTTGAGTTCACCCTAATTTCTAATGCATGACACAAATTGAACTAAGTAAATTTTTTACTATTTTTTTTTAATCGTTTAACTAACACAAATTAAAGGATAACTTCTTGGTTGTATATCTAGGGCATTGGCTTCACCACTATGTGCATGCATGTGAATGGTTAATCAGTTTGCTTGTTTGATTTGTCAACCTAGTTGTCCACTAGATTTGCCCCTACAATAACTCCTCTAAGGAATAAGCCATCTCATGCAATGTTAGAGGTACTCACCTCTCGAATCTTGCACCTAACATATGGAGACATACTATCCCACGAAGTCCTTCATCGACACGGTTATTCTTCTCTCTCGGATTACGCACGACCTATCAAGGGGTATTTACCTCATGAAATCCACTCACACGGGCACCTTCCCCATGAATGCTCATCTCTTGAATCTCGTATCTTAAGGTTCGATGTTGGTTTTATCGTAATCCAGCTAGCTCTCCTCTTTTGAATCTTGAATTAGCTTGAGTATTGACAGTTGGTGGTCAAGCAACTACCAGTTCAAGATGAAAAGCAATAAAACCAAACAACCATATTATTAAATCTAACAACTAAACATTCAATATACATTCATCATACACAATACACGTAGGGTTACATCTTGCCCTAGTGAGAGGGTTTAAAATATAATCAGAACTCAAGCTTCACTACTAGGAAATAAAGTAAAAGACATAGTTCATAACACTCTCGAGTTGGCTATGATCTTCCTTTGGTTGACCCCTTTTTGCTCTCGGCCAAAAATGTTTGGATTGATCAAATTTCCACCTTTTAGATGTTAGCGCACTTCAGTAGCTTCTCGAGGAAGCTATCACAGATATTTTTCACGACCAGGGGAAAAATCATCGATAATTGTTACGACCAGGAGCACAATATTTCACTCATTAATTATTGCACAAGTAGGACAATCCATTTTCTTACCAACACACATCAAATAGTTTTCAGTCTGTAGTATACGGGGATGTGGCCTCACTCCTATGAGAATTTTTCTTTTATTTTTGCATTCATATAATGCTTATGTCACGCCCTTGCAAAAGACAAGAAATGAGTCTATAATAGCAGTTATTTCTATTGTGGAGTGACAACTTGTGAGATAAAAGAGGTGTAATAAGTAGGTGCAAACTGAGCCTATCAAGCATAATCAAGCCTCTTGTTATGACAATGAAGAAGGTTTCTCTGACCACTATGATCTCAATCCCCGATGCCTAAGACGAGATGACCAAAACGAGAGCACCTTCAGCCTTAGCTTCAATTTGGAGTTTCCCGAGTTCTCGGGTTCCCTTCAACCCCAGGGCTTCATTGATTGGATCAACGAGGTGGAGTGCATATTCGAGTACAAGGAAGTGCTTGACAAGGTGAAGTTGAAGATGGTTTCCATCAAATTCAAAGACCGTGCCTCGGCTTGGTAGGAAAAAAACAAGATGTCTTGTGAGTGCCAAGGGCGTTCCAAGATCACTTCTTGGGTGAAGATGGAGAGGAAAATGCGGAGACATTTCCTTCCATTTGGTTATGCTCAGTCGATCTACCAATGCCTCCATACATTGAGGCAATGAACTCGAAATGTAAATGAATACACAGAGGAATTCTATCAACTTGTGACAATGAACGATCTTGCTTAGTCAGAAGAGCAATTGGTAGGTCACTACATTAGTGGCCTACGGCAGAGCATCCAAGATATGTTGTTGTTCCACTTTTTTGAAGCAACTATGAAGTGTATCAATGAGCTCTAGCCATTGATAGGCAATGAAAGAAGCCTTGGACCAAGTCTCAAGTTGTTCACCCAAGTGATGCGCAAGTCAAGTCCACTATGGTGAAGGATGCACAAAAGTATGCGCAAAGGGACGAACGGTTGGACAGTCAAGCTACCCAAAACAATGCAAGCATGGTTGTCATTAAGTGCTGAGGCCATTGAGTGTAGGAAGCCTCAAAACAATCGAGGCTAAAACTTGATGATCGAAGATCATCGTGAGTACCGTGATTGAGACAATCTGGTGTTTGAAGGCGAGGATGACATTTTGAGGTGATGGTCATACAAACTTGGTGGCAATGAAGACCCTTTTGCCTCCAAAAGATGAGGCCAAGGACGATTGGTTACGGACCAACATCTTCAAGACAACTTGCACCATAGGCGTCAAGGTATGCAACTTGATCGTAGATGGAGGAAGTTGCGAGAATGTGGTGGCGGAAGAGGCTGTCCATAATCTTGATCTTAAGACCGAGAGACACCCCACACCTTACACATTGTCTTGGCTCAACGAGGGAAACAAAGTCACAGTCAATAGATGCTACTTTATATCTTTCTCCATCGGCAAAAGATACTATGACACATTGTGGTGTGATGTGGTGGCTATGGATGCTTGCCTACTTTTGGGTAGGCCTTGTCCATATGATCAAGTGGTTATCCATGATGGTCACAAAATACATATTCCCTAAGCATCAAAGAGAAGAAAGTGGTTATTGCCCTACGCCAAGATGAGCCAACACCACCAACGGTCAAGAAGTGCATTGGCCTTTTGTCCATGAGCCAATTCCTTGAAGAAATATAGGAGAAGAAAGTGGTGTTTGACATATTCCCTAGGTATGAACAACCAACTGAGGAAGGTGCCATTATTCCTATTGAGGTGCAAGAACATTTGCACAAATTCAAGTGCATGATGCCCGAAGAACTGTAGAAATGCCATCATTGCAAGACTTTCAACATCGTATTGATCTAGTTCCGGTATCAAGCCTCCCCAATAGGCCAGCCTACCGAATGAGTCCCAAGGAGACTGAAGAGTTAAGAAGACAAGTATAGGAGCGACTTACACAAGTTTACATCTAGGAGAGCATGAGTTCATGCACCGTGCCATCCTTGATGGTACCAAAAAAGGATGGCACTTGGCGCATGTGTGTTGATAGCCTAGTCATCAACCACATTATGGTCAAGTATAGCTACTTTATACCTCATCTTGATGGAATGTTGGATCAACTTGCTGTATCTAAGGTCTTCTCCCAGATAGATTTGAAGAGTGGCTACCATCAAATCCGAGTTAAGACTGGTGATGAATGGAAAACGGCCTTCAAGTCTACCCATGGGCTAATTGAGTGGTTAGTCACGCCATTTAGTCTTTGCAAATCCCCAAGCACGTTTATGAGGTCTATGAATCAAGTGTCGAGGCCATTTATGGAAACATTTGTGTTGGTCTACTTCGACGATATCTTGATCCACACCTTGAGGTGTTTTTTGAAGTGCGCTGAGAACACCTTGAGGTGTTTTTTGAAACATTACTAGCAGAAGGCCTTGTTTGTAAACAATAAGAAGTGTGCCTTTGCCACCACTTTAGTGTCCTTTGCGGTATCAACTAAATGGGTGCACGCCGATTCATCCAAGGCGGAAGCCATCGTGAGTTGGCCTAGACCAACTTCTATCCATGATATAAGAAGTTTTCATGTGTCTAACTTCATTCTACCGCCGCTTCATCAAAGATTTTAGCTCGGTGACCGCACCTATCATGGAGTGCATCAAGGACCATGAGTTTGTGTGGATCGAGAAGGCCAAAGAAAGCTTCGAACTTGTGAAGCAAAAGATGACTGTGGCCCCTATCTTGGCCTTACTGGATTTTGACAAAGTATTCAAAGTAAATTGCGATGCATCCAACATTTTTTTTTTGGCTAGGACAAATTCAATACAATATAAAAAAGGTTTATGTACATGAATAAGGAACCAATGAAAACAAAAGAGGCCTTGCCACCAACAACTTGGACCAGCTAAAACAAAAGAGGCCAAAAGAATAGAAAAAAATACAAGGAGAAAAGCAAACAAAGGAACCATAGAAGAAGACTCTATGTTGTGAGTTTTTGCTAGCGAAAGATAAACGTGGAGTCGGAAACTTATTCATGTATTAGGATAAACACACGAATCATGCCGATTTCAAAATTAACAAAAATAAAAAGATAGATTGTGCAATCAAGCAAAAAATTACACGAAATATAAGAATGTAAAATAATGGAGATGGAATAAAATGTCATGTCGTAGAAACCTAATCAAAGCATGGAACATCAACCCTTAGTCAAATACTATGCTAGAAACAAATGTTAACCAAAGAATTGATCAAATGCCTACCAGGGGATCTAGGGGTGGCCATTTGGGATTCAAGAATTTGGGAATTCCAGAATTCTCGAATCCCAAAGTGCCAAAACTTTTGAGACTTCGGTAATACAGTCCAGGAACAGAACAGAAAATTATCCACGAAAATATTTCGGGATGGAAACAGGAATAACATATTCTCGTCCCGAAATTTAATTTTAGGAAAATTTAGGATTTGGGATTCCTAAAGTCCCAAAATATTTGGGATTTTGGGACTTCGGTCCGAGAACGAGAACTGTTTTCTATTTTCGAAAAATTTCGAGACGGGAATGGGAACAACCTATTCTTGTTCCAAAATCCCGAATGGCATACCTAAGACGATTTACTCCATAATAAACATAACAATCATAGAATTAACCTTTACATGAACCCTAAGATGCATGCAATCGAATCTCTTTAGAATAGGAATTCAAAGAAATAAAGAAATTTCTCCCAAGTTCATAACTTCAATAACAAATTCTCCGTCCGTAAAAATCTAAATTGTTCCCTTTAAATAGACTTGCAAAGGGCCAAAAGTCTCCTAGTCTAGTTGGAGTCTTGACTAATTGAAATCCTAAAAGAATTCAAAACTTCCTTAAGGAAAAAGTCTATCCTAATTTAAGTCCTTAAAAGTAGGAAATTACATAATTACATAACAATTTAACATTCTCATCAAATAATGGATTAATTTAATTAAAAGACATAAGAAGGAAAATGAAGATCCATGTTTTCATCTTCTAGTAGGTTCCATTACCTCCTTCACGCGCAACATCTAATAGGCTCGATCTGGTCTCAATAACTAGCATGCCAACTTCCAGTTTGAGAATAATATGTTCCAAAATTATTATCCCACAATCGAACCGTTAGAAATTGATATACTTCTGTCACAATATAGGTTGATAAGTCCTATGTGACTAGGTAAACTTTCAGTTCAATCAGAATATGTTGAGACCTCTAATCACCAATAAAATCGAGGCAGTCCAGTACTGCAAATAGCAAATCGTGACTGAACAAGAGTGGTCTGTTAAAAAATCCATATCTCACTATCGGACCGTTCAAATTGGATATCCTTTCGACAGGCACATTCACAATGAGTTCTCGGACTCTAGGTATATTTACATACCGATCCGACAAAGTTTGAGTATCGGATTGGAAGAAACCATGAAACTGCACTTTGATGTAATTCACAGGACATGGTTTGATTACTTTAAACCATGCAAAAATTCAAATTCGTCTCGGCCTCTAACATTCACATCCCTATATGTAGGATATGTGCTTTTACTTCGGCCTTGCCCAGTATGGTTCCTTTAGGAGACCATATGTACCCAATCCTTGTCCTCAACATTGAATCAACCATGTTGTTGTTCAGGTGGTGTTATGTTTTCTTTATAACTACGGCTGGTACATGCCTCCACAAACGTCCTGATTGTCAACTTATCAAATCAATTATACAAATTTGGTACACAACTCAGCTTGTGATTATAGGCATCAACTTATCAGTAATTAGAATTTTAAGCGGAGGCACATCTTAGCTGTCCTCGTATCAATTGTACACAGCTCTAGCTCAGTTACTTGATCTTGTGTCTACCACTTGAGACCTATTTGTCAGCATCAAGATGTAGTGATTTGTTGTGTGGAAAAATGGGTACTGTGGCTCTACTTCTTGAATGTCATACACATGGTTGGCTGCATTAACCAGTCTGAGTGTGAGTAGGGAATGTCTTATCTGTTCTGATTACTCTTAACCAAGACCCAGTTGTTTGTTGTATTCTTTATACCATCTAGTGAATGATGGGTTTTGTATTGTTGAAATGGTAGGTATTCCTTACTTTCCATACTGTCCAATTAATTACAAGGCATATTGAGATCCAAGCATCTTTGTTGGCCTGTTGTGGTTTGGCTGAATTGTATGCTTGGATGTTTGGTACTTGAGTACCACTATTTGGTTGGTCATCAGTGAGGTGCAGCCATTGTTGTATTTCCTACCATACCTTCTTAGTAATCGTGCAGTCTTGGAACAAATGTTCTAGGGTCTCTGTGCTAGTCTTACATAGTGTGTATCTGCTTCTTGATCCTCTGGAATGATGTACCTTTTCTGTAAATTAGCATTGATAAGAAGAGCATTTTAGATTCGTTTCCATGCAAATGTACTTATGTTTTTGGGAACATACCTGGTCCAAAGATGGTTTGTTGCCTCCGAGTGTAGATCTGTGAAAGGGTGTGCAGTGTAGATCAAATCTTGGCCTATGTAGCTTTCACAGTGTATTGTCTTGGTGGATCATCTTCATAGCTATAAACGTCCATCTCAGATTATTCAGGTCAAGCATCCTGCAAGAAGGATATGAGTTAGTTAGTTCTGTTAGTATAAAATCCCTCAGTTCTCTGCTCCAGAACCAGTTCCAGTTCCAGTTCCTCCCTTCCCATCTTCTTGAATCTGTTACACTGACTTCTTTCTGCTTAGCAATCCTGTACAGCGATGTGAATCTTTGCTCATAAAACAAAAATGTAAAGTCGGAAACTTATTTTTGCACAAAGATACACGAATAACACGAAAAGCAAACTGAACAAAATTAAAATCAGATTAAATTCATAATGTATGATGGGAAGAAATGGAGATGGAAGAAACGTATTAAACCATAGAAAATTAAACATGGAGCATCAACCCCTTGCCAATTACTAGCTAGAAACAAATATTAACTAGAGGATTAGGGGGTGTTTTGCACAGGGTCCTTAAAATTATAATTGGCTTATAATCACCTCGATTTGCGAAATAAGTACCTTTTTGAAAAAATGGGTGTTTTGCGCAAAGTCCTACAAAAAATACGGGACGAGTTACGGAACAAGGGTGGTGGGTGGGGGGCCGGTACGTGCGGGGTCCGGCCACTGTCGGCAAGGCGCCGGCGACCTCTATTCTAAAAATAGTGATCGTTTAATGCCCTTGCGCAAAATACTACCCCTCTTAAAAATCAGAAGAATAGTAGAAGAAGAAGAAGAAGATGAAGAAGGCTGCGCGCAAAACAGGGCCATCATTGGATAAGTTCACACCTCCTGGATAAATTAAAGCTTGAAATAAATCGTAAGACGGATTCGAAGTCTCTTTCCTACGAAAGATTATGAATCATAGTCAGATGAATTGACAGGAAATGGTACCAAATTCAAGAATTTTTCTCAACGAAGCAGTTCGTTTAACTAGAAAAACTCAGTTACCGATTCAATATTCACTTTCTTGGTAAGTTGACTAAAAGAGAAACAAAATCCGAGTTTCTGAAGAGCGAAAAGATCAGTATACCAAAAAACCCAGATGGGAAAGCTCAAAACTTGTGCATGACCTCAGAGATCCGATGCCAATCAAGAAAAACGAAGCAACTTTTTACTGAAATATTGGGAGAGGGCATTAACCCAGAAGAACGCGGGTCAAAATTTTGAAGTCAAGTCGAGATTTTGCTCTACAAAGCCGCGCCCGCAGTAGTGGAAAAAGTTGAACCAGGCTATGGCAGTGCTAGTTCTCTTTCAAAGCATCCTGATGGGAATTGGAAATAACTACTAAACTATGGGCTAGTTTTACTTTTAGTAGAGAAATAGAATTCTGGTCTTTAATGATGAAGGTGCATCGAGATGGAAGGGAACTGTGGGTGAAGAAATTCGTGTGTGCAACAGATGAATCACACGAATTCAATTCAGTTTCGAGGAGGCGGTTATCGCGAGAGAACAACTGTTCTCCCGGCTATTTTTGTATTTTTCCAATAAATGTTTTTCTGTACAAAAGAAATCAATTGCAACTGTACGCTATTTATACAAAGCGTCAAGACAGAATAACTCCCAACGCGCTTCTATTAGTCTTAAACATATCTAAGCCGTCGGATCAACCAGGATCGTGTGGATGAGTTTTAACTGATGAATATGTAGATGAAGAACATTTGTTCTTCATTCCTCGAACTGCATCAGAACCAGTATCCTCCTTCGGTGCATTCTCCTTCATTTTCATACTCTCCACATCCTTAACTGAGTCCGAATTCACATCTTTCAACACCCCCTTCTCAAGAGGAAAGTGCCAAAGGCTCATCTTGGATAAAATGGTACCAAACGGACCAACAGGTAAGGATTTTGTAAATATATCGGCCAACTGTAAAGAAGAGGGAACATGATGCAGATTGATAAAACCTGCTTTAAGCTGATCCCGCACAACATGACAATCAATGTCAATGTGTTTAGTGCGTTCATGGAAAACAGGATTCGCAGCAATGTCAAGTGCTGCCTTACTATCACTCCAGAAATCAATAGGCAATGAAAAATGAACCTGCAGATCCGTGAGCATGTATCCAATCCACTGCAGCTCACGTACCACAGCTGCCATTGCCCTGTACTCTGCCTCGGCAGAAGAGCAGGAGACGGTGCTCTGTTTCTTAGATTTCCAAGACACCAAACTGGAGCCTACGAAAATGCAATAACCAGTTAAGGAACGTCTTGTAGTTCTGCAGTTGCCCCAATCCGCATCACTGAAAGCAGTGAGGTGGAAAGCTGATCTGCTGGAATAGAAGAGTCCCAAGGTAGGCTGTCCAGCCAGGTACTTCAAAACATGGACTGCTGCATGCCAGTGGGCGTCATGTGGCTTATGAACAAACTGCGACAGCTGCTGGACTGCAAAGGTAATGTCCGGACGTGTGTAGTTGAGATAAAGTAGTCGCCCAATCAAGCGTCTATACTTCTCCGGATTGTGATACATAGGGGTAGATTCAGAATCAGTAGCTTCAAATTTTAAGTCCCTGGGAAAAGGAGTAGAGGTTGGAACGCAGTCAATCATCCCCACATCACTCAGCAAATCGGTTACATACTTCCTTTGGCTAAGGTACAGCCCAGCTGATGAGCGTGCCACCTCCATCCCCAAGAAATACTTGGCTTCTCCAAGATCTCGGATACTGAATGCATCATCCAGGTACCTTTTCACTCTTTCCAGATCAGCAGGATCAGCTCCGGTTAAGAGAACATCGTCAACATAAACTAACAGGACAATACTGCTCTGTTTTGTGTGCAGAGTGAATAGGCAATGGTCATGTCCTGATTGCTTGAATCCAAACTGGCTGAGCTTCAATGTAAATTCATGATTCCACTGTCTAGACGCCTGCTTAAGGCCATAGAGTGAGCGTTTAAGCCGACAAACCTGCCCCTTTTTGCCCCGGGTATATCCCAACGGAGGATGCATGTATACCTCTTCAGTTATGAAGCCGTGTAGGAAGGCGTTATTTACATCAAGTTGTTGAATAGACCACCCACGTGAGGCTGCTAGAGCAAACACAAGTCTCACAGTTACCACCTTTGCCACCGGACTGAATACCTCATGAAAATCCTCCCCCTCCACTTGATTATATCCTTTCGCAACAAGTCGTGCCTTGTATCTATCAACTGTGCCATCTGCTTTGCATTTAACTTTGTAAATCCACTTTGAACCAATAGCCCTTTTTCCTGCAGGAAGTTCAGTCATGTCCCAAGTGTGATTGTCATCCAGCGCCTTCAATTCAACATTCATAGCCTCCACCCAGAGTTGGTTCAATCTTGACTGATTATAAGTCTTGGGTTCAGAGACTGTAGAAAGGTTCACCAAGAACATTTGATGCTTGTTGGTAAATTGACATGTATCATCAGAAAATATAACACCTGAATCTGTGTCTGGCAGAGCAGTGCAGCTGAAGGAAGTGTGAAAATCCTCCATCCAAGCGGCGGGTTTTCTTGCTCTCACACTTCTCCTGAGAGAAGGTCCTACAATGTGATCAATCCCATCAGTGGCTGGTTCAGCAACATCTGTAACCTGAATATTAGGAATGTCGTCTCCTGGCCCCATCAATTCCATAGGTGTATCATGATCAGGAAGATGTGGCATTGCGCCTGATAAAATCTGATCATCCATATTATCATCCTGCCAGGTATATCTTGGTACTTCTGAGGAGATGCAGGGATCTTGGGAACCAGGAAAAGTATTCTCATGAAACACCACATCTCTAGAGACAATGATTTTGTCCTCAGATGGAATAAACACCTTATATCCCTTCTGTGCCAAACAATACCCCACAAACAATCCTCTGTAAGATCTTGAGTCCAATTTATCCTTTTGTGGACTGTTATTTACTGCAAAGCATAGGCAACCGAATACCTTCAACATATTGAAATCTGGTGGATATCCATGAAGTATCTCAAACGGAGATGTCCAGTGAAGCACCTTGCTTGGCCATCTATTCAATAAAAAAGTCGCTGCCAGTACAGATTCCCCCCAGAATCTTTTAGACAACTTTGAATGCAGCAATAGCCCTCTTGCTACCTGTATTAGTGTCCTATGCCTCCTTTCAACCACTCCATTTTGTTGGGGCGTGTAAGGACATGTTTTCCTATGTATGATCCC
>JAOWBN010201929.1:0-14669 GCA_028565015.1 Pinguicula moranensis | reverse complement strand
CAAAATACCACCCCTCTTAAAAATCAGAAGAATAGTAGAAGAAGAAGAAGAAGGCGGCGCGCAAAACAGGGCCTAAATACTTACACCAATATTACAAAATTCTCTATCAAAAGTAGAATTGCCAATAGGGCAAGAAATAGTAAAACTCCCTGAATTTTTCAGCTTGGGAGGTAATTTCTTTTGTAGGATTGCATTGCATTCTTCAGTTAGGGCCACTGTTTCATAATCTTCAAACTTCCATTTGTTTGATAAAATTTCCTTCATGAACCTGACATAACATGGCATCTGCTTCAGAGCTTTTGCAAAGGGCATATTAATTTGAAGTTTCTTGAAGACATCAAGAAATTTATGGAATTCCTTGTCCAGTTTTCTTTGCTTCAGCCTTTGAGGGAAGGGAATTTGTGGCATTTTCTTGTCATCCGATTTAGGTAGTGACTCCATGGGATTTTGATCAGCCTTTTTCTTTGATTCAAGGACATGTCTTGGATTTTCTCTTAGCTCTTTTCCATTCTTCAAGGTTATAGCTTGATAGTGTTCCTTGGGATTGACTTCCATAGTTCTTGGTAAGGCCCTTTGTTGTCTTTCAGATAATTGCTTCGCTAGCTTCCCAACTTGGGCCTCTAAATTTCTCATGGCCACAGTTTCATCTTTAAAATTTTCTCGGGTCTCCTACATGAAACTGTTTGAAGTTGTGGCCATATGTGCTATCAAAGCGTGGCTATTCTTCGCGGCTGTGGCCAACTTTGTGATAATGCCATCGTTCGGAGAATTTTGCGGTGGCAATTGAGGCGGCCTCACTATCTGTGGGTGTGGTTGGAAGGGCTTTTGGCCTGAAGGGTTCATGACGTACTGATTATTGCTCTAAGAAAAATTGGGTTGATCATTTTTTCTTGGGTTGAAATTATTGTGCTAAAAAATTGTTTGGATATCTCTGCTGATTTCCCATATAATTCAGTTGTTCCATCAGAACATTGTCCAACGAGGTCCCTTCCTAACATTGTTCCTTGGGGTGCACACCCCTGCAAATTTCAAAAGATGGTTGTTGCACCATCATAATCGGTCGTAGAAAGAGTCCTTGGGTCATCCATATTTTAATCTTTGTACTCATAACATGCATTGCGGTATCTAGCATCCACTTTATCAATGTCATATATTCCACCCAATTTGTTTTGGTTCTCTCCCATATGGTCATCGGTAACAATTCTGGGCCATAGCTTGCAGAAGTGTGTAAACCTCATTGAACGAATTTTTCATGAATATACCATTTGCGACTGCGTCAATTTCTCTCATTGTTGTACTCTCAAATCCATTGTAAGATGCTTGAATCTGCCTTCAATGCGGCAAACCATGGTTTGGGCAGCTTCTCAAAAGGTCCTTAAATCTCTCCCATGCTTCGTACAGAGTTTCCATGTCACGTTGTCTGAAAGACGCGATTTCACTTAAAATCCTTGCAGTCATTGATGGTGGAAAAAATTGTATTACGAATTTTTTTCTCAAATCATCCCACGTACGGATGGAGTCAGATGGCAGATATTGTAGCCACCTCCTGGCTTCATCTCGAAATGAGAAAAGAAACAGCCTAAGCCGAATGGCTTCTTGCGTTACACCCACATACTTCAGATTGTCGCAAATTTCCACAAATGCACGTACGTACGAGTTTGGGTCTTCAGTTGATGAGCCACCATATGTAGAATGTTACTATAATAACTGAATCGTGGCTGGCTTCAACTTAAAATAATTAACTTGGATTGCAGGCCTTCGGATTGATGGAGCTTCCTACTCAGCTTGAGGGAGAGCAAAATCCTCCATAGGTCTATCATTCTCATTTGGTGCTACGGTTAAATGACCAGCATCTGCTATATTTCTTTGTTGTCTTTGCACCTCTCTTTGAGCTCTCCTTCTTACTTAGAAAAAAGTCCATTCGATCTTAGGGTCTCCCTAGCTTAAAGTTTCACCTTCGGACAAGTTCATGTACAACCTAAAAAATACAAATGAAATGCAAGTAAAATAACTGAAATTAAAGGTCCAATCTAGCTAAAAACTCACTTGGTATTGATATTATGAAAGTGAACAATCTTCGGCAATGACGCCAAAAACTTGTTGTCATATTTGCAAGTACACAAAATCGAACAAGTAATAAAGTGATGAGAAGAGTGTCGAACCACGAGGATTGTAGATGATAAGCACCAAAATTAGTGAGCTGAATGCAATTTGGACAAATGATTAGTAGGTTGGTTACTAGACTACAACTTGAACATATTCAATGTAACAAACAAGGGTACTGCTTTTGGTATTTTTAAGTTTAACGTAAGCAAAGTAAATGATATTTTCTCTTGGATGGGAGATCTAGGACAAGTGACTTCGCCAGTTAGTATTCTTGGGAGGTTCCTTCTTCAATTTACCCTTTTAATCATTTATCTAGTTGCCTATCGGATTTTCTTCTTTTAGTTGCTAATCCCTCTCGGTATAAGCACTCTCCTCTCACGCTATGTAAGCATTCATCTCTTGATCTCACACTTGAACATACCAAAGGCTTTATACTTAGAAAATCTACACATGGTGGAAACAACCCCATAAACATTATCATGCCATGGAGATTGTCGTCAGATTTACCAAATCTAGCGTATCTTTGTCTCTCGACCTTCAAACACGCTTAGTGAACTCACTTTGTTGGCCAGCACATGCAAGTTAGGGAAAAGGCACGATAAAATCGAACAACATCAACAAATCTCTACAAAGCTAAACATTCAAAATAAACTTCTAAATCCACCAAGGGCTACATCACGTCCTAAAACAAGGTTCTAGCACATGCTCAAGGCACATGCTTCATGAAAATATGCAACATTGGAGTTCATATTCATAGAAAACACAAGAGAACACAAGAAACTCCCTTTGGAATCATTGCTCTCGGATGAGAGCTCCTCTTCTCCTCTCCAAGTTTCCCTTGCACTCCACAAAGTCCGAGATTGAAAGTTGATTTGGCTCGATGTCAAAAGAGTGTTTCACGTCATGAAGAGTAGCTTCCACCGAAAGCTTGGAGCCAAAGTTAAGGGCAAAATAGCCAGCCTATAATCTCTTTCCCACCATCATGCAATTGTTGTTTCTAGATTGGAGTTGTGGCTTGTAAACTTGGGGCCACGGCCGTGTGATTCGGATCATTTATCCTCAATTTCTCGATTCATGAACACATTTCTCAAATCTTGGTAAAACACAAAAAATGGAACTAAAATGTACCTTTAACCATTGAAGATAGCAAGTTTAAATCATAAATATCAACATTAAGTTGGTACAAAATCAACTTATCAATAAGTGAAAGAATGTAATAAATAGTGGGTATTTAACAATCCCCTCAAGGTGGTGCATGGAGGTTCGTAATGCCCAGCTTGCTGTAAAAATAATGGAAGAGGTTGTGGCCCAAAGCCTTTTTAAATATGTCGGCCACTTGGATGCGAGAGGGAGTATGCATAGGACTGATGAGGCCAAAACAAATCCAATGATGAAGTAGGTAACAATCTTACTATCACATCAGACGTTAGCTCAACTCAAAAAGAAGTCAAAGAGGATCTTATAGGGCACATGTATTGGTCACATGAACGTTTTCTACAGTCAACTCATGTTGCACATATTTGCTCACGCTTCTCCACCCTGCAAGATAAACAAGAAGACAAATATATCCAGTTTAGAAGATTCTCAAGATTGTTTTACAGTAGCACACTTTGTATCTATAAGAATGGTAGAAACTCATGTAAAAAGGTAAGATTTGTCTATGGAGTTTGATCTTTCCCCTCAATTTCTCCATGGATATCTAACAAGCTCACTTACACATACTCATCTTCACTTCTAAATAAAAAAAATAGAAGAAACACATGGTTTTACTCAACTTGTCATGGTATCAAAGCCTTCTATATGGCTACAACTGCCCTCGGTCGGTTCTATGATTCTCCATCCCCGTTTCTTCTGCTCATCTTCCGTTGCCCCTCAAACTTCCCCATTGCTACCATCAATTTTCTTCTTCTCTGTCCTCACTTCCATGCCCTACTATCACCACTTTTCACTCCCTCCATGTTCCTACTTCCGCATATTCTCTCATCTTCTCTCTGACTCCAGTAAATTCAATGGATCTCCCGGCTCAAGCCAACTTCCCTCTCACATATGATGAGTTCTCCCACCTTATCACTGCCAATCTCACTCCAACCAAGTTCCTTTTCTGGCAAAACCAAGTGCACACATTGCTGCAACAGCATCAACTTCTTGACTATGTTGATGACATCAAAACTTAGACCTAAAAGCAGGATCCTACGAATCCAGAGTATCTACAATAGCAGTCTATTGATCAACAAATCTACTCACTACTCATCGCTTCACCTGCTAATGCGACTTATGGTTTCATAAATTGCAAGATCACCTCCATAGCTATTTGGGCAAACTTGGAGCACGAATTCAAAAGCACTGGCCCTTCTTGGAACTTGGCCCCAGGGATGAACTCTATCACATCCATCTATCCATGAAGGACTACTCCCGACAGTTCTTAATTTTGTGTGACCAACTTTTTTCTATTGGATGCCGTCTCTCCCTTGGATCAAAGTCACTGGTTTCTCCAAGGACATGGAGTGGACTTAGCTGCTTTTGCTGGCTCATGGCTTTCTCAAGACCTGTCGTCTTTTGTTTGTGTCACTATTTCTTGGGCAAAAACTTTCCATGCCCTCTATCATCGGATGGTCTTGGGTGGCATCCCCTGCCTTTGCCATTGTCGTTGTTGCTCAGTCACTGGCATTTGTCTCTCTAGTGGCACTTCAAGGCACATTCCATCCACTTACTCAGACCCTAACCTCGATCGAATTTTCCTGCTACTATTGCCTCATCCTTGACTCCACAGTACCCTTTTTCCGGCCCAGCTCCTGGCTCCCATGCCCCCAGGCCCACTTCTTGGCTTACATGCTTCTACAGTACCCGTATCCTACTCTTGTGTTGTTCCCTCCCCTGTGCTGTCATCTGATCTAGGTTTCTACCCTTGAGAAGGAGATTGCTCTTGCAATCGTAGTCGTGGTTGAGGAAACTGCAAACCCCACTGCCAAATCTATCGCGAGTACGAATACTATGCTGATAACTATCGAGTCTGGTACGCCTCCTCGAAGTATACTGACGCCATTTCTCACACCAACTTCGCGGACGTTGCTTCTATGCATGGACTTGGTTTTGTCGTTGATCACGGCATGGCTGATTTAGGGTTGTCACAATATGGGAATTTTTTGTTGTAGAATTCTCTCTATGGCTGTATGGATCGCAGTAGTATTATACTCATGGACCGTTATCTCTTCCAGCGCCAACTTATCCAAGTGGGTCGATTAGTGCATTAGTTGGATAGACACAAGCCCAGTCTGCTCCTTATATTTATTCTGGTGAGCAATAATTTTCTGCAGTCCAATACAGTGCACAACCCACACCAGTGGAAATATTTGTAGTGGGCCGCTATTGGTTTTGTCCCAAGCCCCTCACAGTGGCCTCTATTTATGGACCAACTCACGCCCAAGCCCACTCGCCCATACTTTTACCTCTTAGGCACTCTATTATATATGACCCATCGGCTGCTCCTATCTAATTAGCCACACCATCTCTTTCCATTTATTTCGATTTCGTACCCACTGGCACTTCTGAGCCATTTGATGTGCTAAATTCTTCATGGTTTATTGGGTTGCCCAATACTGGACCTCTTCATGTGGGCAACTATCCTAAATTTCCACCCTTTTGCTCAGGTGCACCGGCCTTTCCAGCCCCTCTACTACTTCTAGTCTCTTCGACTCTTCAATTGTTTAGTAGTATATGGATATTGGCTCCTCAGACCATATGACCTCCTCTCAGGCTTCCTACTCCCTATATGGGTAAGGCATGTGTTATTGTTGGCGATGGTGTTCCTTATCCATTAAGTATGTTGGTTTTGTTTTTGCTTTTTCCTTATCTTTACTTGATGTTCATGTCGTTCATTCTCTTACTAAAAATCTTCTGTCCATTAGTAAATTAACCTTTGATTTTTTTCTTGCTATTACTTTTGTTGATCACTGTTTTTTCATTCAGAGCTATCACACGAGAGTACATACCCAACTTGCTGCAAAAAATAATGGAAGAGGTCATGGCCCAAAAGCCTTTTAAAATATGTCGGACACTTCGGTACGAGAGGGAGTATGCATAGGACAGATGAGGCCGAAATGGATGCGATGACGAACAAGGTGACAATCAATCTCGATATGTTTGGTGTGCTCATGAAAAACACAATTATGAGTGATGTGAAATACCGACTAATTGTCATAATATAGATGGTAAGGCTCAGGCGATTGTTGACCATGATCGGTCAAGAGTTGCTTGAGCCAAATGAGCTCACAAGTGGCGAAAGTCATAACCCGATACTCAGTCTTGGCAGAAGAGCAGGCAGCCAAGGGTGACAAAGTAGTCATAGGTAGAGTATCGTGTGAGGGGACAACTAGCACAATCCGAAGCAGTGTATGAAATATCCTGAGCAGAAGAATAAGAGGCAACCTAGAATGCCATTGAGGTAGTGAAGGATGCACATGACATCTAACCATATGAGGGGCATGCATAAACTTACTCGGAATGTTCAGGACGAACACTATATATTGTCGAGTGATGGTCAAGTAGATGAGGTGACCAACCGACAGTATGACTGAGAATCAAAAAGCAAATCTCCATCAGAATCACTGAGGCAAAGGTATTGCTCCATGGGAAAGGAAGCAGGGCGAGACACCAAGATGGCTCACATTAGTGAGAATGTTCAAGATGTACTTGCGTTGGTTGAGGAAGATGCCAAAGGGACTATGAGCCACTTCGATACCAACAATGTCATCAACATAAATCAAGACAATAGTGATGATAGAATCAGAAACAATAATGAAAAAAGAATTGTCAGTCAGAGATTGATGAAAACCTGCAGTAATAAGAACAACTATTAGTTTGGAAAACCATTTCCGAGAAGCTTTGGGCCGTAGAGAGATTTTTGAGCTAGCAAACATAACTGTCCCTCAAAAAAAATATCCCCAAGGGTGGGGGCATGTAAATCTCCTCATTAAGGTCGCCATAGAGAAAGGGTTTATTGGCATCAAGCTGGCGAATGAGCCAATTGCAGGAGGAGGCAACGAAAAATGTGTTCATTTTTGCAATGAGGGCAAATGTCTCACGGTAATTGAGGCCCTCAATCTTACTATATCTTTTGTGATATGAACCTAGCCAGCAATTGTGACTAAACCTAATACTAATGATTGGTGGTTCAAAACTCTAAAAATTGAAGTCGACAAGTTTGTTAAGAACTTGACCTATCACTTATAAAGAGTGGGAATCAGGCCTACATGTTTATGTAAAAATGAACGCTACTCAAGGAACCCTGAAGAAAACTTATCTCAACAAGCACCAGGCAAAGAGTTCCTGTAAAATTGTATGTCACTTGACTCAAGTGAATACTTTATAAATCCAAAGAGTTTTCATCTCGCAAAAACACTTAAAAACTTGAACAAAAACTTAGCTACTATGTTTCAATCATGGCCTATTTATAGGACCCGAATTTGAGACATAAATGAAGTCAAAGTCCACCATAAATGCCCCCTTTGACCATGGCCCTTCAACATTCTTTGTCTTGGGCAAGTCTAAACCCTAACCTTCCAGCCTCCATGCCTTTAATAGATTGGACCATGACCATTGGATTCTTTGACCAAAATTGAATGCTTAGTTGACCAAACATGTCCAAGTTTTTTAATTCTTTCAATTTTCGATCATGCATGCCCATGCATGTGTTCACACACTCCACAATGTGGATTAGGCCATTCGGATTTGTATGCTGGGATGGGCCATCCCCTTCTTGCTTCTCCACGGTCCAATTCTCTTGTATGAACCCAAAAAGTCATTACTTGAACTGAATGTCCCCATAATAGAGTTTTCTTGAATCTTCTTTGGCAACACGGATGAATAGTGCATGACGACCTGGATGAATAGTTTCTTCCCCTCCACACCTACCCACCGCTGGTCACAAAAGCTTCCCTGGTAACACTGTCCACTACCCATCCTCTACCCTCCCCGGGGCAGCCTCACGCCCCAGGGGAGATCCCATATAGCCCCAACCTTTGCCATTGCCCCGACTTGGATTTTAGCCCCTTCAACAAAATCCGCGTCCCATACATGACCGGCTAGGGCCACGGATGGATAGCTTACCTAGGAAACCGAAAACAAGAAGCTTCTACACTACAAACTTTCCATCCATTTGCGACAAAGAGCGATTAGAAAGTTTGCTCAAAAAGCAGGGGACATTGCAAGACTTATCTATAGCACGCAAGTTGAGTAACACTGGACAACCCTTTGATTTTTCTTAGTTCAAAGAGATTGATGACATGGAACTCATGCTACTGCGCCTGAATAGCAATTGGATAGGGTCGTACCGTCTCCAGGCCAACTGCACGAGATTCCCGAAAACTGCCAAGTCACAGAACATGGATGTAGCCCAAGCTTGAAGGAAATCCACGGGGATGCCGAGGCTGGCCAAACCTGCATGTAATCTGAAGCCAACCAGACTAGCGTAGTCACTAAACTGCCGGCCGGCTCCCTGGGCAAAGGAACTACTGCAGGTGCATCAACCAGTCATGATAAGACTACAATAGGAACGACTGATGAAGCCAAAAGGGGAGATTTGGCTCTCAGATTCACGACAACTGAAAATGACCACAAATGGCTTGATAAGAGCTATGTGGGAACATTAAATGACCGAGCCACATGGCATGATCTCCAACTAGTTTTAAAATCTGATGGTTACCTCAATATAGTAGCTAGTCCATTGGGAGAATGTAAAGTACTGCTATGGGAGGAAGCCCCCCTCAACTTGGTTAATCTTATTGGTCATGATAAGATTTGGCTATCAAACTGGCTGGTCTATGTCACCCCGTGTACCTTATCCTTATCTAGCTCAGAAACCCACCGCCTGGTCAGAATCAAGATTATCAGTTTACCTATCCATGCTTGGACTCCTACAATCTTGAAAGCAATTGGTAACCGTGTGGGCACCTTCGTGGATATTGACAATATAACATTATCTAAGAGATGTCTGGATGTTGCTCAGTTGAGGATCAAGTTAAGTTCAAACCAAACTCTAGACCAGACTTTCATGGTAGAGATTGATGGTGATCCATATGTGCTCCACATTCTGGAAGCTGATGTTTGTCGAGCACAAGTAGGGATATGGGATGTATGCACTGATTCTGACACTACTAGAATAGACGTGGAAGGCCTATCTATGTACTCGGATGGGATGAATTCTGTCAATGAACTAGAACATTTTGGGGAAAACTCCCTAAGAGGAATGAGGTGCAAAAGTGGATGCCCAAGAAACTTGACAGGTGGCCAATGTGTAAGAAGCAGGAGGTTCCCCTTGATGTAGTGGATAATCCAGTCCTAAGCCTGCTGTAGCAGTATCTTATAGGCCTGAATCCTCAGGCCACCACCCACTTCTTCTTTTAGGAAACCACACAGAGACAGAAATTAAAGCTACATATGTTGCACTAGATATGGACTCAGACGCTATTCCTGAACAAGCTTTATGCCCCCAACAACCATCTGAGTGGTTAAAGCTTTCCGCGGTCTTAGTCTTAGATAAAGAAGAAGAGAAAGGTCTCACCATTGTGTGTCAATACCAGCAGGAGATCATGGAATAGAGGCTCCCATGTCACCATTAGACAAGATAGCTTCTGCAGAAGGAAACAAGATGGTGCTATATAAGTGCTCTGCAGTAATTAGTCAAGGGGAGAAATGCAATGAACAAGACCCTCAACCAGTGGAGAAGGCAACCCCTTTGCTAGTGGACTTCCCACCCTTAAATAATACTATGCAGCAGGCGCCTAAAAGGAGGATGATAGATCCTCATTTGAAGGGAAAAGGACCTACGACTAGAAGTCAGACCGCAAAGTATTGGATCTTGGCGGAGCTCAAAATCTAGCTACATTGGATGAGTGGATTGGCCAGTTAATTGATCAGTCCCTATCCCATCAACATGGAGTGCAATCCCCTGACTATGTGCAAAGCCATGTCTCCAATAGTCTGGAGCATCTGCAGGTTGAAGCTGACAACATCTTGGAAGTAGGCAGCCAACTTGAAATCTTATATGATCAAGTAAAGAACACTTCAGAGACCTGCTCATTGAAAGCCATCAGAAGGCTGCTATGCCTCCAAGGCCCTCAATGGGAGCTGCAACAGAAACCTCGGTTAAATGAACCTGCTCACCTACAATGTTAGGGGACTGGGGAGTCAGGGAAGTAAAAGGAGAGTCAAGAAGATTATTATGGAACAGAAAGTTGATTTTATTAGCATACAGGAGACCAAGATGGGAGCCATTGACATGGGACTATGCACATACTTATGGTATGACTCAAATTTTGATTGGTGTTATAAAGGATCCATGGGTCTCTCTGGCGGCTGGTTGTGTATCTGGAACAGAACAAAGTTTAAAAGAAGCAGTATATTCGATGGAGAAGGTTTCTTAGGGGTTACTGGTACTTGGCAGGGTGATGACACGTTATCCAACATGGTTAATGTATACAGACCTAGTGACCTAACCAGTAAGAGGATCCAATTAGAACAACTTCACCAACTCCAGTCTGCTCATGTTGGTGAAAAGTGGTGTCTTATGGGCGACTTTAACACTGTGTTGGATCGTAGTGAGAGTAAAGGTATAAGCAACCGCGCATATACCCTGGAAACCAACCTATTTAACAGCTTTGTGAATAGTTCAGGTTTACATGATCTGAAGATGCAGCATAGAAATTTTACATCGTACTTAGACTCCTTGAGATCCATGAGTAGGTTGGACAGGTTTCTGATTAATGACTTGTGGATAGAAAATGCCAATACATGGGTGCAAACTGGGCTAGATAGAGACGACTCAGACCACTGCTCGGTGAGCCGAGTTTCTAAGCTGATCAACTGGAGACCTAAGCCACTGAAAGTTCTGGATTCATGGCTACTGGACAAGGACTATAACACCTTAGTGGAAACTATATGGAACAACACTAACTATCAAGGGTATGCAAGCTACAAGATCAATGAAAAAATAAGAGCAGTGAGGGAAGGTATCAGAGCATGGAATAAGGCAAGTTTAAGAGATCTGGCCACTGAACGTGAGAAGCTGCTCAAAGAGCTAAGAGATATGGAAATGTATGCTGAATAGAATGTTGTGGATGCGAAAATGCTATCTGAAATACAGGATATCAAACTCCAACTGGTGGATACTACAAAAAAGCTAGAATGTATGTTGTATCAGAAATCTTGGGTGAAATGGCTCCAGCACGGTGATGCTAACACGGCTTTCTTCTACAAAGAGGTAACAGGAACAGAAGAAGAAATAGCATTCATGGGGTATGAAATGGCCTTAGATGGATAGATGATGTTGCTGGAGTCAAGAAGTGCTTCAGGGACCACTTTGCTGAATGCTTCACTGAGCAAGTAAGTCACAAGCCACGAATCACAAACATGACATTCCAACTCTGGACAACAACTCTATTTAAAGTCTGTTCGCCCTCTTTTATGAGATAGAAATCCTTGCAGCTATCAGAGCTTGTGGCAACTCCATGAGTCCCGGGCCAGACGGCCTAAATTTCAGATTTTGAAGCTTTTTCTCCACATCATGAAACTTGACATACTCCAAATAATGAGGGAGTTCTACAGAAATGGGAAGCTGGCTAGGGGAAGTAATGCGGCAAACATAACATTAGTATCTAAAGTGGTATCACCCCTGCAGGTCCAGGATTTTAGGCCTAGCACATTAATAGGAGCTATGCCTAAGATTATATCTAAGGCGTTGTCTAACAGAATCAGCACTGTCATGAATCAGGTGATCTCTAACAATCAAATGGCATTCATAAATGGAAGAAAACTGCTAGACAGTATACTCATCACCAATGAGATTGTGGATTAAATGGAAGCCAGCTCTGATCTTCAAAGTTGACTTTGAAAAAACCTTCGATACCTTAAATTGAACCTACCTTGAGGATGTAATGAGGCAGATGCATTTCCATCCCTGCTGGACAATGTGGATTAGAGAACCGCTGGCAACAGCATCAGCATCCATACTTGTCAATGGCAGCACAACATCATAGTTTTATCCTACTAGAGGATTAAGGCAAGGTGACCCCTATCTCTCCCTCACAGTTCTTCTTGATTGCAGAAGGACTTTTAGTCATGTTTAATAAAGCACCGGACTTGGGACTATTTTAAGGCCTTGAGATTGGTAAGGATAAAGTGAATATCACCCACCTGCAATTTGCGGATGATACAATGCAAAGCTTCATGGCAAACTATCAAAGCATTCAAGAGTATACTTTAGATCTTTGAACTAGTATCTGGCTTGAAGATCAACTTTGGCAAGAGCAGTTTAATTGGCGTTAACATACCTGAAGCAATTCTGGCAGAGATGGCAGCTTTTCTGAACTGCAAAACAAACTCCATCCCTTTCCAATACCTTGGACTGCCTATTTGGGCAAACAGGAGGAAAATGAACTCCTAGAAGACAGTGATAGATAAAGTCAGCAGAAAACTGAAATCTTGGGAAAATCAATGTCTCTCAGCTGGAGGCAAAACCATATTAATTGATTTGGTACTCCCCATGTTACCATCCCACTACCTATCCTTCTTTAAAGCCCCACCTAAAGTCCTAAAGCAACTGACAAGCCTGCAAAGGAACTACTTATGGGGCAGCAGTACCGAAAAGAAAAAAAGTGGCATGGCTATCATGGAAAAAGATTACTACCCCTAACCACCAAGGTGCACTGGGGTTACTCTGCCTGCAATCCTTCAATGAGTCTATGCTGGGAAAATGGGGGGACATGATACTAAATAGTGAACAATCTCTGGCTATGACCATCCTGAGATCTAAATACGGAGCTGATGGCCTACTCTCACTGTCTCCACCGCAGCTTCTCCATATCTCCTCCTCAAATTCATTTCTTGATCCCACCACACTATGGCATAGTCACTAAACTCAATGGCCGCCTGCCTCTCGATGTAGTTATGGAAATTGAACACCATCTCTACTTTGGTCTCCCACTCCAAGTACACCTCCGGATCGGTTTTGCCATGGAAGGATGGCATTTTCACCTTCACATTCCCTAAATCACGATCATGGTCCCTCCTTGGTGGTTCAGATCTCCTCCTAGGAGGATCATGTCTCGCCCCCCGTGGTGGGTAACCAAGTCCTCTCCTCCCTCCTCGGCCTCGGGGCTCATCATGGTCTTCCCCCTCCTCGGACCAATCATCAACTTCTTCTTGGTTTGGTGGGGCTTGATTCGGCTCACGGACCTCCCTATTCTCTAATTTTTTTTGTTAAGTAGTAATGAGTTATAAAGAAAGAATTTATAGACTATGCGTAGTATCTCCCCATTAGTAGGAGATCACTCCACATTTTACCCAGCTATCTACATGTATCTCGGAGGTCTAAAGTTACCGATACCTACACGATGATTAATGGCCCAATCATCTATCGTGATATTTACAGGCAATTTTGATAAGGTAGTGTACCAGAGCCAAAGCTGATCTTGTATCCGTGCTATGACTTTGTCCCGTTCGAAGATATCATTCTCGAAATGTATGACGTTCCTTGTCTTCCAAATGGTCCAGATCGTGCAGTGGCATAAAGATTTCCAAAGATCACGCCCTGCTGGCGTTGACCACATACCAATGTGAGCTAAGAAATGGTCCACAATGTTGTTTTGTCCCACATAATGAAAACCAAACCATTGATACATTATAGACCAAATCCTGTATGATTCCTCACAAATGCAGAAGAGGTGATCGGCAGTCTCCATCTGAAGCGGACAAAAGGAGCATTTGCAATTCACTTGGTCTATAAGAACGCCCCTAGAGGTTAACTTATCCGTGGTGGGTATACGGCTTTGAAGAGCTCGCTAGCAAAAAGTCATTGCATTTCTTGGAGATAGTCGGCCCCAGACTAGGAATAATGGCACAATTAAGTGTTGCCGTAATGGTTCAAGAGTGAATACTTCATCGCGTAGAGATTTATAGGCCGATGCTACCAAGTAAATTCCATTTGATTCAATTTTCCATCTCCAAACATCTTCACCCTGGATAGGCGCTAACATCTTCATTTCAAATTACCATGACTCGATCAACATAATTTCATCACTCCTAAGAGGTGACCTCCATCTCCAATTAATCCTCCAGTTTTCGTCAACATTAATCCATTTGTGAGCAATATAAATGTTCTTATCAACCTCCTTAACATATAATCTTGGAGCACGATCCATAAGAGAGGTTCCATTGAGCCATTTATCCTCCCAGAATCGAGTTCGAGCACTATTATATACACATCGATTTATCCAAGAATTGAACCATAAAGAGTTACCAATTTTGAGTCCTACCTCACGCCACGAACGAGTACATTTGCTCACATTCGTCAAATTTCCTAGTCACCATTAATGAGTTCCGGCGAGAGATATTTAGAGATGATCAAATCTCGCCATTGTCCTTGAGATTCCATATGTAGTCTCCATCTCCATTTGCCTTGAAGGGCCGAATTAAAAGTGTCAAGATCATGAAAACCAAGTCCCCCTTTGTCTTTTTGTTGACACAAATGTTCCCATTTGATCCATGCAATGCCATGTTCCGAGAATGTG
>JAOWBN010201918.1:0-14669 GCA_028565015.1 Pinguicula moranensis | reverse complement strand
TTTACGGACGAGAATTAATTGGGTTTCGGTGAGACCACCCAATTCAATTGTAATTTAATTGGATTTAATGAGATTAATTATTTTGCAATTGGGCTTGAATTAAATTCGAGTCCAAACGATATTAGTATCAATTGGGCCTCGAGCCCAATTGAGAATTAATTGAGGATTAATTCAATTGGGCTCAAAAGCCCAATTACAATGGATAAGTGATCCCATTCGGCCGAATGAAATCAGACTTCCGCTCGCGTGTTTCCGACTACGAGTTCTTCTTCTCCTTCGTGAGAATTTCGACCGAACAAAGGACAATTAATCTTCTCGCCGGATTTTTGCCAGAATCGAGCCTAGCAGCTCCTTCATTTTCCCAGGGAGTGCACATGTTAGAGGTCTTCCACTTTGGGGACTTCGTGGTCCAAAAATCCCGTTCGGATTTTTCGATTTTTTGGATTTTCCGGTGTGTTTGTCGACTCCGGCGACTACAAGGTTAGTACGGCTTTCCCTCAACTCTTATAACACGAATTGAACTTGTTTTGGGGTCCGATTTCATTGTTGGTCCGAAGTTGAAAATCTTTGGTACGTTAGAAATCGGCCCATTGATCCAACACTAATGATGTTGTTAGACCTTCTAATTTAATACGGGGATCTAAAACGGCAGCAAGTAGGTTAAATAGTGGTCTATCTAAAATATATTTACATCATTTTGATCTTATAGCAATTATGACATTTTTAACCAGATTCATTTTCATAACTTTGTATCGTTTCTCCTAAATCAGCACAAATGTGAACAATAAGTTGTTAAATGGCCTTATATACATGAGAAAATATTTTGGTATATTCATTAAAATTGTTTTAACAATTTTAAAAGGATTTCAATATTCTTTCAATTTACCGGTGTAAAGATACATGATTGTAGTTATTATTAAAAAAATTTACACAATAATTCTTTATAATGAACTGTTTGATTAACCATATAGTAAGTAAAGTTCCACCGGCTTGCTAGATCTATGTTAAATTAAATGGGCCTAGCACCATTATCAGTACAAAACTTAAACCATTTCTTCATTACTTTCGGTTTAGTTGCTAAATATTTTACCGCCATTTTGATTGGATTAACACTTAAATCAATACATGGTAAAGCATCTTATACACATAAATTAATAATATGACAAATTCATCTAATATAAAAAAAAACGTCCTTCAAATGAAGCTTCACACAGTTCTTTTAATTCAGGTATTCATGCAGCAATAGGAGTTGCATTATCAAAAAAAATATTATATATTTGATGTTGTAAATTATACTCTTCAAGTATATTCATTATCATTGAGCATATATTTTTCGTCAAACATCTTATAAGTTATTATGCTTTTTTGTATTTTTCCATTCACTATCTACCCAATGACAAGTTACTCTCTAAAAGCATGTCTTCGCCAATGATCGAACAATATATCACTACATATAGATACCTTTTGTATCCTTAAAATTGAAAAAAGTTTACGTAGTTATCTCTTTCTTCTAAAAATATATTTTTTAATATCACTAAAGTGTGATTTATGATTTACTTTAGAGAATAAGGGTTGTAAGCATGTTTGCACATAATATTCAAAGTTACGACTTTCGAAAAAATTAAAAGAAAGACCCTGCGAACAAACTAAATCTACTAAACCATCTCTATTTTTATTTTGATTATATCTAAAAAGACTAGAAGGAGACATACCTGGACTTTCAGGTCCAGGTCCACTTGCACCACCGCTAGTAGAACCCCAAGTCGATAATTGTGTTTGGCTAGGATCTATTCTGTATTCTACCGGATGTGTAGATTTTATGTGATTGGATAGCGATCCATAACCTCCACCTTCAATTTTCAAAATTTGTTAGTTAACTAATCTAGTATAATTGTAAATTACAATAGTCTAAGAAGCCTTAATCAATTTGGTAAGCACCCAGGTAGATGATCTCATACTAAAATTCGGGTGATCGGGTGCATAGACAGTGTTACAATTCTTCATGAAAGACCCAGATATTCGGTAAAGTTACAATGGTCTCACTTAAGAATCGGCCTTAGACAGCCTTTCACAAGCATGATTACTGCGGAACTTCTTAGATCAATGTAATTTAGAATTCTATTTAAACTAATATTTAAATTTTAAACTAATATTTAAATTAATATAATATTATATAAATTGTTTAAATATATGAAATATTTATGAAATATTACCTTTACGAAACTCGTATTTTGCAACACAAAATCAGCACTATGCATAATAATGGCCTAGGCCTTTTGCCGGGTTTTCCACATTATTATAAAAGTCTATCCAAATTTGAGATTTGCTAGTTTTGGAGGCGGGCAGAGGCGGCGTCCTCGGCCGGGGTGGACGTTGTTGATGATGAAGTAGATGGTTTCCACTTTCACGAATAATTTTTTTCCAAAAGCGTATCATCCAACTCCATCGGTAACGAACTTTCACCTAGAAATTGTGAATCCAGCTCTTCTAAAACACACAAATCAATATTTTCATTAACAAAATTTACAAAAGGGGTGTAGACCCTGGTGGTGGGAGGAAGTGATGAAGAAAGACAGGATGTGCGATCTTTTGGACATTTTTTGCTAGAAAAAATTTGTTGAAAAAAATGCTAGTATGAACTTGAAAATTAAAGAAATAAGAAGACTAAAGACAACTAAGAAGTAACTAAGTAAGAAGAGAGTTGGGCTTGAGAGTTGAAAATTGAGATTAAGAGTTGAGAATTGAGGAGATTAAGAGAGGATTTCTGATTGAAAATGAAGAAGGTGTATATTTATAGTGGTAAAAAGTGAAAAGTAAAAGGGTAAAAAAAAAAATTTTAAAAAATACTGCAACAGTGGCCATAGCCAGATTTTTCGGCGGAAAACTGCTGGATTTCCGTCGGATATCCGGCTACAACTAATTAATACAATTTTTATTTTTTTAGTTTATGCCTTGGGGGCGGAAATCCACCGCCCACTGCTGAAAATCCGGCGGATTTTTGCCGGAAAAAAACTCTCGGCCGAAAACCAGTGGTGACGCCATGTACAAGTTTTAGTTTTCTTTTAGTGTTTGTAGGGTTTAGGTTTTTTAGTATTTAGGGTTTGTAGGATTTGGGATTTTTAGTTTTTTAGGGATATTAAGGTTTAGAGTTTAGGATTTTTAGGGTTGTTAGGATTAAGGTTTTAGGTTTTAAATTTTTTTGTATTTAGGGTTTGTAGGATTTGGGGGTTTTAAGTTTTTTAGGGATATTTAGGGTTTAAGGTTTAGAGTTTTTAGGGTTGTTAGAATTTAAGGTTTAAATATTTTTTAGGATTTTTAGGGTATGAAATATTATGAAAGTTATTATTTATCAAACATGACGTAATTTATAAAATTATATAACTTGTGTTTTGTAAATTTATTAACTTGTATAATTTATAAACTTATATATAAACTTATTAATTTTATATAAACTTTTAAGTTTTATATATTTTATAAGTTTTTAACCCCCCCAAAAAACTTAAAAATCCAAAAAAAATCAAAGAAAATAAATAAATAATTCTATAGAAGTTTATAAATTATAAGTTATACAAGTTTTTAAATGTTGTAAGTTTTTCATTTTTATAAGTTATATACGTTTTTAAATTTTATAAGTTATATACGTTTTTAAGTTTTATAAGTTTAAGTTATATATGTTTTTAGTTTTTAAGTTTATAAATTTCATTTCAAATCCTAAAAACATTAAAAAAACAAAATTGAATAAAATTTAAAAAAATGTGATTGTCGGAGGAAATTCGCGGTTTGACTGGCCAAAACATCATTTTTTCTGAAAAATATTCCGGACTGTTGAAACCTCCGAAAATCGGCGATTTTAATATTTTGGTTTTTTTTCGAACGTCCAATTTACAAAATCGCCGGTTTAAAAATCTCAGGTTTAACTGGTCCAAAAACCGACAGTTAGCCAATTTTCGGTTGAAAATGCCCATGCCTAACTACGGCAAACCAAACCAGTTGTGTGGCCGTGTTTTCTTCATCTCCTAGCCTCAAGGATAACTCGATGACTCGTAGGGACTTGACTTCGACTCCTCAGAATCCCGTGAGAGAAGTAATAATGATTTCAAGTCGGGATTTTGCCAAGCCCTTCTGGTTGGCCAATATCCTTCTTACGTTGAACCTTTCGACCACCTCTGTAATCTCCAAATGTGTATATTTTGGCAAATCATTTGGTCTTTCATTTTCTGTGAAACGTTTCTCTATAATATTTTTGATTGGTGTCGGGGTTGGTCATTTGATATGAATCCTTACCGAACTTATGACAAGACTCAACAACTAGATCGATATTTCAGGAAAGAAAAGTGATGAATTTGTTATTTTTAACGCCTGAAGAACACATTGTGTTCAACCAATGAAAGTCACAATTTTTGTAAGAATAAAAGACACTGCAACAACATCCTGAAAGTATTGAATTACCAACCAAAAATTGAACGATAAGTCCAATAACACAATGCCACTTAACTCAAAAGAGAAAAGATAAATCAAAAGATAAACAAACTCTCATAAAACTCAAAAATAAATTGTGTGTTACAATGATGGTATTGTCCCCTTTATATAGAGGTATGGGCAGGACTTTAGGGGTCCTAGGAAGCTTAGAAAACTTGTCTTAATAGATAGGCAACAACTAAGTTTAGATAGGAACAAAATAAGTAATAACTTAATCTAAAGATTTGGATAAGGAAAAAAATCTTTTGAATAATCTTTGAGAAGCAAATTTTTTTATCCACTTTGATCTTGTCTCATCCTTGACCAAGTCATGTTCAGACCATGTCCTAAGCCATGTTTTCGATTTGTTGGTCCACATTTCAACGTGGGTTGCTTTCAATTTGTGGGGTCTTCATCGTGGGCCATGAGTTGGATAATGTTGATAGGGCGGGGCCATTTCAGGTGGGCCATGGGACCCAATAAGCATGAATGGGTTGTGGCTTCCTTTAATCCAAACTTCTTGAATCATCAAGTTTAAGGCCTCTTTGAATTTCTTGGTTCTTAGGCGTGTAATTGGGCCTTCGGGAGGCTTAATGGATCACACCCTTTAGGACCCTTCTTGCCATCATTAGGACATCCACGAGTCATCACGTGCTTCTCCTCCTGGCTTGGTAGGTTAGGTGCAACTTGGTTTGCATCACCATGGGCCTTCTCCGATGGTCTTCTTTTGGTTTCTTGCAAAAGCTTTACTCATGAATACCCCGGTAATCACGTTCACGTCGAGTGGTGAGAGATTTCTTTGCCGCATGCTTCCTCTCAAGTGTAACTGCGAGGTCAAGGCCCTTTTGAGGTATTCATGTAACTTGTACCCTGAAACTGTGTGACATTCCATCCTACTGGGTGACATCCATCATATAAAATGAGAATCGTAGCTTTAACTCACTCACGTTCCTTTGCTCAGCAGATTCCAACGATCCTTCAAGGCTTGTTCTTCTTCGTAGGAGTTTGTTGTAGATTTCCTCTTGATCTCGTAAGGTGAGAGCCTATGGTGGGTCATGGCTCACCCGGGTGACAGCATATGTTGCCGTTGTCTTTCGCATTTTAGGGCAGAATAACCATAAGGGTCTCCTGTCGTGCCTTGCTTTCTGACAGGGAGGTAGAACGAGTCTAGTGTTCAGATATTCATGCCATTCTTTAGCTGTTGTAGTTGAGAAATCTTCTCAATGGGTATGGAAAAATATCCTCACGGACAACGCCAATGATGGAACCGGGAGAAATTCGAGGCCTAAGAACTCGCACCATGTAACTCCCAGAGGGAGGGGAATACAATAGCTAGTTTGTGTTGTGTGGTTTTGTGCCCAAACGAATACAAAAATAGTTACTATACCCTCAACTTTAGTATCTTGGAAATTGCCCCTTTTATATTGGTTGTAGGCCTATTTATGGTATTTACAGCGGTATACAATTGTATTTTACTAAGGATATAACATGTAATTGTATAACTCACTTTTGAGCGGTGACCATTTTGTGTTATTTCTTTGTCAGACGATGGACGTCACTCCTTGTCTCTTCGACTGGGGACTCGATGTGGATAAGGCTTGTCAGGGGCAGGAGAAGGTTTTTGTTGAGGAATGCATGTGGTCCCTTTCAAAGGGTCCTCAGGTATCGATCCTCGAGAGACCCGCGTGTATCCAAGGTAGTCCATCCTCCCCTTCTAACAGAGCAAGTCTGAAGTGGATCACCAAGGTCAGCGTGTCTTCCCTACGAGGTGGCTTTGAGGCTTTGTTTGGTTTCCTTGTAAACGAGCTTTATTTGAAAGACCTTTTATCCATCTTTTTATATCCCACATCAAACGTGCACATAGAAATTTTGATAGAATGAAAATTACAACTTACCCAAAATGACAAACTTTAGACAAAGTTTACAATTATTTGGACAAGATAGCTTTTACCTTCTCCCAAACAAAAGCACCTAGTTTAAAATTTTAAATTTGAAGATTAGCTTTTTACTTGTCTACTTTCAAACCGTTCAAATCCATTTTGACTGAAAAATACTATTTAGTAACTTAAATAGAATAATGCTTTCAAATTCAAATAAGAAAAGAGCCCTGGATATTGATATCCTCTGCACACAAGGGTTTGGGAAGAATCCTTTGCTATGTATTTGTGAGAAATTTGTCTTCGTAGAAACCGATTTCGCTTCCGTGGTCGAAAAGCAACAAATTTGATTCAATTTGAGACTGATGCATAGATTTTGTTTCATCTTAATGTATGATTCTGATTGAGGAAGCTCCGGACAGAACCATGTACCGAAATTGTACTCAGGGAAATAATCTCCCCTGGTTTTTCACGACTTATTCTTTTATTAAATTAATAAAATCTTTACTTATAAAAAAGATATCCTCTGCACCAATGGGCCATGAAATAGATAGGAGAAAGTTCCTTTATAGGCTTTCAATTCGAGATCGTAATTGGATTTTTGAGTGTTGCGCAAAACAAACATTTCATTTGATTCAAGAAAATGGATGCATTACAAAGGGATCAAATTTCTCAGGAGAATTTGCACCACCAATGGAAATCAACAAGTGGGCGGTACGTGGATCGGGGATCGCGCTGGCTTAGGCCTCAGCAGACACCGAAATGACCTGAATACCCCTCAGAGTTAGGCTGATGCTGATGGCGCAGCACTTCCTTCTGCCGCCGGAGTTCAAGAACTTTCCGGTGAGAATTCGAGTGCTGAGTCAGCGTAAACGTTGGGCTCGCAGCCGGTCTGTACTCCGGCACTAGGCGGCCCGACTTGTACCTCACACCACAAGCGTTGCACAAAGTCTTCGGGCCCAGCGGCCCGGTCCTCCACTGAGGCGTCTTCTCCGACGAGCAGTGCGTGCAACGCCGCTTGGCCTCCGCGAGAATGTCCACCTTTCTCGCTCCGCCACCGCCGTTCGACATCATCGGATTTGCGGTCGTCGGTGGATGCGAGCGTTTGCTCCGAGCGCGGCCGTGGAATCCCGCGGTGAAGCTCGTCATCGAATGGAAATTGACGGCGGCGGTCATCTCCTCCACCGGTAAATCGGTGAACGAGTCATCCATGTAGCTCGACAGCCATTCGAGCTCCGCTGCATCGTCATTCTACGCGAAAATCACACACACACCACCGAGTCCATCAAAACAGTAAAGGTTGAATACAGCATTTAAAGCACGCAGTACAACTAACTGTTGCGCATTATAAATTCTTTTTCACTCACAGGCACAGAAATGATGTCGGTGACATCACTGGAGCAACCAGGAGGCAAGAAAGTCTCCGCGGCGGAGGATGACGACGGACTATCGAAAAGTAACTCCGGCACAGTGTTGGCCTTTGGGTTTGCGTCGGCGGAGAAGAATTCATCGCTGGGCAAATCCAATAGATCATCCACATACAAATCCATTTTTTTCCCAAACAAGGCAACAGCTCAAGTACTTTCAATGGAGACTGAAGTGAGATTGAGATTGAGATTGAGAGAGAAAGAAAAGGGAACTGAGCGAGGTGTGAATTTACTCTGCAATCGGTGCAGTTGAATTCTCACTCCAAGGACGGCATAAATGATGTCGAGATAGGGGGCAGGGGAACGTGGGAAAAGTCAATCACACCATGCAAATTCCTTATCTACAAAACCTTGTCCCCGTACATTCAAATTGAGGTGCAAAAATTTGGATGGAACAAAAATTTCCAATGGTTCAAAACAGAGATAGCAAACAGCCCGTCAAAACTAGTACAACCCATCACCGCTAGTGAAAAACGAGAAATGGACCAAATTCGCTCGTTATCTCACGGCAGGTTTCTGGGCGGATTATATTGGATAATCGAGGGTTATTTAACTTTACTCGACATTTGGTGCACACACTAATTATCCCAGAGCTAAACGAATTGCGTCTCGGTCGGGCCGGACCCGGAATAACTCAGGATTTTTGTCCCAAATTTTGTTCGCCCATAAGATTACGCAATCTCTCACTTATCCGACATATGAAATTACAAAAATACACCTGATTATCAAATAAATTACAACAAATTATGTATTTCGAAGGCATTATCGTCATAACAGATGAATAGTAAATTGATGTAGAATAGTTCTAGGTTGTCTGGGACGACCAAGCAGTTTAACTCGTCAAATCTTGTCCTTGTGTTATCTTGTAATACCCTTATCAAATAGGTAGTTAAAAAAAATCACCCCACAAATCCCAAAATTATCCGCGAACCAGGACAATTGTAATCCTGCTACCAAATGCAGCCTAAATGGGCAATGGAGGGCAATTTTCGGGAAATGGGCAGTGGGGGCACAAGCTCAATTTTTTAGTCTATGAATTTGGAGTCATTCTGTTTTTTATTAAAATTTAATAATAATAAATTAATAAATTAATAAATAGATGGACCCACGGCCCTAAACCTTAAATAATGCAGAATAAAATGAGCGGATCCCGCTGACCGAGTTCGAAATGTTCATCGTAGAAATAGTGTAGTCAGCTGGTTTGTAAGGGACAAACTTTCTCATAAACCAACCTATTGCAGCCCCAGTTAACCCCAACAAAGTTAAGACAGGGCTGATGAAGTGGGCGAGACACTAATCTGGTAGTAGAGTTGATACACTGCTCGCCTACGGATCAACCAGACTATTGGCTATGATATCAAGCAACAGATGGAACCTACGAGATAAGTATTGCGTACAAATGAAACTATACTGCTTGTGGATTAGTGAAAACTACTCTATTCTTATTCCCAGTAGTTACAAGTTACAAGTTACGGGCCATCCACAAACAAGGCCTAAAATTTCCCATGTTTTTTTTTCTTTGATTCATTCCCCCTTCCCCAACTTTGCAGTTGCGCATTCCTTGTGATTGTGAGTTATTGAGGTTGGTTATGATTTATGGGTTCACCTTCATGCACCCTGCTATTGTCGGTGATAACTGATGGCACGGTCATTATAATACGAAAAAAATATTGTTGCTGTTCTGCTACTGCACGAATAGAATCAGAGTTTTTAGAATAAGATATTGATTTAAAAAAGATCGTAAATAGACAAACATGTACGCACTAAATACTAAGCATATGCCCTCACGTGCAAGCTCTTCATCTATACAAATAAAAAAACACTATCAAAGAATCAACAGCTGTTAGCCTGGCTCTAGGAAGCAATTAATCAACTCTTCCATACAGGTTTAAACCAAATGCACCATACAATTATTGAATTCATGCTACAAAGTGGAGCTAAATTTGCATTGATCGTCCACTGTTATTGATAGTGAAAATGAAGTATAACCAACGCCCTCTGTATGTAGGGGATAGGGGATGTGGAGCTTCAAAAAGGATTGATGCAAGTGGAGTGGGGATGGGTACTGACCGTACAGTTAGAGGTGTCTAACGGTGGTGCCCACCACTACCACCGTTATAGTAATAGATGAATTGGTGAACTCCGCTACTCGCCATTCGTTAATCTGTTTCTGGCTTCTGCTACCTCTCAACAATTATCACCGTTAGTTTTTCAAAAAATTAACGACTCCTCCCTCTTTGCTCATGCCACATTTGGAGACCATAGCAGGAGCCAAGCACGTGGCTTGGTGGAGGTCACTCGATGCTCCTTAGGTTACCTCACTTTCCCCAAAGATGAGTTTTCAACAACCCTTCCGCCCATACAACACACATCAAGTCGAGCAAACATTTGCTTGTGGGAAATACTAATCTCATCTTTTCTCCGGCAAGAGAAATTCCTTGCGGGACAATGGTTTGGTAGTGCTCCATCCATGTGCACACCTCAGGAACTTGATAGAGGAGGGTGATTAATCCAATCAATTCACCCCTAAATTCACCTGAAACCCTAATCACCCAAATCGAACCCTAATCCTCATACCCCTACTGAGAATCAAACCCAACATGTCCCAACTCAACGAACAATGGCGACGAGGCAAGAGGATTAGCTGATTAGTAAAGAAAACGTCAATGAGACACTGATGAAAAAAGAAGTCGAATGAACGACAACGCAAGTCTTCATATTCCAAAAAATATTATTTTGAATACAGATTAACGGTAGTAGCTAAAATCTGCCACCACCGCCCACCGCTTCCAATGTTAATCTAATCGATGATGGATTTAAATCCGTCACTGCCATCGATAAAATGATGACGAACTCCAGTTTATAGCTAAAGGGATGATTAGAGCTCGAACTACTTTAATCTACAAGTGATTTTCTTTAACAAGTAACCATAGTTTTATTATTCTTTGCGATAACATCACAAAGATTATAAATAATCGGTAAAGGGTCAAACTTTATCGTATTCATGTGAAGTGGGCACAGTTCATGAGATAAAAAAAAAAAGTGGGCACTTTCCATTGATATCATATATTAGTCGGGTCATTTATCCTAAAAAAATAAAATGGTTAATTTGATGATTGATACCAGATGACACAAGGTGGAAGAGTGGCTTTTGCTATCCCCGGAAGATTTCCAACAGCATGTGCATCTTCACGTGATCTTTTAGGGAATTAATCACATGATCACATGCTTTACGGTACTGTTTTGAAAAAGTTTAAATGCGTACCAGAACTTGGATGATATCCATAAAATTGCTGACAATTCCAAAAAAAGAAAATCCGCTTATAATTTAACTGCAACTTTTTCAAAAAGTTGCTCAACGGGTTCTTATAGAATATACTGAAACATTACAGAAATTTAAAACTAATCAAGCACGGAATATGTGAAAACCTATATAGAAACAAATTAGACTTTTGAAAATTCGTAACAGCTTCTACATAGATGTTAAAAATAGAAAAATAGATAAATAGAAACAGAAGCCAATTTCTAAAGACTAAAATGCAAACTTGGAAACTCCCCAAATATTAACTGAGGCACGGTTTTGGTCAGCTTATATGGCAATGTGCGTAGAGGTATTTGCCTGCTTAATTCATCATTCCCAAGTCATAAACCTCAAAATTGGCACTGCATTAACTTTCAAGAACAAACCCATACATACCATTCTCAATCAAAGCTACAGCTCCTTCCCGTCATACCAAAACATACGCCATAATAAATGAGTAGCATCATTTAGATTCGCAATTTACCAACGCAAAGGAACTACCACCACATCGTCACTCCATCGGAACTTACCTCATCAATCATCATTCTGACTTTCATCTTTCACAAGCTTGATCATGTCATCAATACGAAGAATAGTAATAGCTGCTTCAGTAGCAAACTGAAATGAAGAGAAATCAGGGGAAATGATAAACTTGGACTTCGTCAAGATAATTCAAACCTCCCAGAAGAAATATTCACCTGAATTATCTTTACTTTGCTCATTGCGGGCTCAACGACACCTGCTTCGAGGTTGTTGCGAACTGTACCATTCACCAAGTCCAGACCCATGCTGCAGATTCAACCACCAACGCAATTTAACCGAAGCAAGTCATAGTCATAGATTTCAATATCCAAAAGGAGGCAGATGACAAAATTAGTTGAAAGATAGATACAATGTGCAAGTACTTGTTTCATGGAACAGTAGGTGGCATCATGCATCAGGTTATCATGTTTAGCCCTAAACCCTAAACCTAGGGTATTCTACCATGTATACAGTAACACAAGTGACATCTTAACTTTTATGTGAAATAAACATCTAAAGGAAATCATCACTACATCAGATAGGTGCTATGAACCTTAAAAATTGGATGGCCACAACAAATCTTATTTTCTTAAAAACAATGAAAAGAAAGAGAAAGATGAATGCTTATCAAAATATAAACAGAAAGGGAAATGATAGAAGCTTCTCTAGAGTTCATCTCTTTAGTCAGCCCATCCACTGGTACAATGATACACAACAACTTGTATTTGAAGCACGTATTTGGCTAAACCCTGAATTTTAAATAACCTTGATAAGTGCTTTTTATCAGCCTTAGTTTGTGAAGTATGGTGGTAAGCTCGTAGTTTAGCTACCAACTCTGTTGCATCTTTAGCGGCATTGACGGCGAGCACCTGAAAAAAGAGTTATGATTAAGCCATTTTATACACCAAAGAAGGCAAAAAAAAATGAGAATTGTATATTACAAAGGTGCATATGTCAGAGTACCTTTGGTATAATTAATAAAGATTCAGCAAATTCTGCAATAGCCAGCTGCTCCCTGGATCCTAAAGTAGTAGCCAAATTCTCCAGATATACCGACAGAGCAGCCTCAACAGCACCTCCTCCGGCAACAACCTACATTTCGTACCACAGCAATAAACACAAGTCAGCAAGAAATCAATAAAGAGGGTGATTTTAGGCAGAAGGTCCCTTAGTAATGGGAAAAGATCTACTTACAGTATTAGATTCTAGAGTTCTTTTGACAATGGAAAGAGCATCATGCAAAGCCCTTTCCATCTCGTCAAGCATGAAGTCGTTGGCCCCTCTAAGGATCAATGAAAGCTGAAGGAAAAACCTTACGTTAATATTGGGATGTAAACACAGCGTATGTCATCATCTTTAGGTGCAGCACTGTTTCAACCAAATAAAGTTGAGAACTTGTAATGCAAAAATTAAGGGGGAGGTCTGAAGAACTAAAGATCCCAAAGCCTGTCAACAGCAAAAGAAAAGTATTGACAAAATGAAAAAACATACTGCACTGTTGTTTTTCGTCCCCTTTATCAATACAACATCATCATCAGCAATACGTTCCTCCACTACTTCATCAGCATGCCCTAGAAAAGATGAATCAAACGTTTCTTCGCCTTCCATATCGGCAAAGGTTGAGACCTGCACTAGAGAAGCAGCAGTGAGTAACGTCAAAGACAAAAATTATCAATCTCTCAAAGCATTGGAGCCTTAATTACCCTCTACCTTTGCCTTTCAGTAATGGTAACAAACTTATAGGATGGAAAGTACATTCTCTCATTCAATTTTCTGCTACCCCGCGAGGCATTTTGTTCATGTCATACAAGTTTCAGTTTACCCAAAGAACAATTTAAAAAATAGATTGAATAAGACCCATTACAATAATATAAAATTCTTCCCTTCTTAAGAATGGAAATGTTATCAAAACAATGTTTTGAACTGAAGACCATCACAAAGACTAAATTCAGCATTGTCCTTTAGCTTATCGTTAACTTATAGACATAGTAGAAGTAGATTGCCTATAACAGTGGGACAGGCCTGGATTTTTGCTTCTCAGAGATGCATGAAAAACTATTTTGAACAAGTCATATGTATTATCTCACGTTCTAACTGTAAGAAGTTCAGGGGTTTTCGACCGAAGAATTATTTTCCTTCAGTTCAATGAAAAAGTAATCTATTAGAAAAATATGTACTGTACAAGTCTTGCGAGTAGAAATTGGTAGACCAATTTGTGAGTGCAAGTGTTTGATGAGATGAAGACAAAGTACCGCAGTTGCACCAGTAGCCTTGGCAATGTGCCGCAGGTCTTCCTTCCGTACACGCCTGACTGCTATAGCATTAGCCTCCACAAAATACTGAAACAGAGGAAAGTGCACATAAAAAATAGAACTTCAATAAACGAGACAAAGTTCACACAAGATAATCACCATCAAGGCTAAAAGAAATTCTCAGATAAAGCTAAAACGATCACCACATAGTAAAATAGATAGCTCTGACTCCTATCAAAGAAAATTACAATTTCCCTCAAGTAGCTTCCCCACTAGGCAGGGTCATTTCATTGACAGTAGATAGCACAGCAGGGTCCAGGGTAGAAAACATGATTACAATGAATACTGAGCCTTTTTAATGCAAAAGGAAGTCAGCTGGGAGACTAGCTTATCCATTGTCAGCATGGTTTAAGAAATTAGGCAGGATGGAACTACCTAAGCGAAATAAAAACTCACCTTAAGTGCCATGTCATCAATTCCTTTCGTGGTTAAAACAACATTTGCTCCAGCTTTGAGCAGCTTCTCGATGCGTTCTTTAGTCATATCCGCTTCTCTGCAGAAGAGGGTTGTCTTTATCATTGCAATTCATTGCAATATGTGAAACATAGAAGCTAGTATATTGCTTTTGCCTTCCCAAACATCCAACGTTACATAAAGAGAATATCTAATAACCTCTGACGAATCTTTTCCAACTCCCTGGGGTCAGTGACTAAAACTTGGACACCCATTTGCATTTTAGTCTTTTGAAGATTAAGGTCGAGGCAAGCAATTCTGGCAGGGGAAACCCTCAATGGCATTCCCTGTGCAGCACGCCCTGTGTTGAGAGCATACC
>JAOWBN010201907.1:0-14673 GCA_028565015.1 Pinguicula moranensis | reverse complement strand
ACTGCGTACATCTCACCCTCCCCAGACCCTGCCTAAAGGCGGGATATACTGGGTATGTTTGGTTTGGTTTGGTTTACAGGATCTTCCAACCAATTATTGTCATCCTAGATTCCAATGATGACATTTTTCCATCTATTTCTCTTCTGGCATTGATGAAAGTAAGAGCTATTTACATCTCCCTTCCTTAACCAGTTGACTCCTGATTTTTGGATGGCTATACTATCCAATTGCTTGGTTATCTTATCAAGATCATCAATCCTTACATTAGCGTTAGTCATCGTGATCCAACGGCAGCAATTTGTCCACCGTCGACCTCGAGATTTGTTGCGTTGCATCCGCTCAACACTCCCTTGCCAAGCTTACATTCTGGTAATCTGGTCCCTTGTATTTCTTGGCTTAGTTTTTGTCTTCTTTTTTAGGTCACCTTCTTCATCATCCCCCGTAAAATCAGATTTCTCAAGAAGATCCCTTCAGAGCACTTTATATGGGGTCTGAACTTCGAAAGTAGGGTGAAATCAATAGCTAAGATTAGGTCAGGACATGGAATGTCTGTTTTGGTAATAGGTGCAGCAGGTTTTGTTGGTTCTCATGTCTCATTAGCCCTTAAACTAAACGGAGAGGGGATGGTGTTTTGGGGCTTATAATTTTAATGATTACTATGACCCATCCATAAAGATTAAAGAAAGCCAAGCAAGCCCTCTTAGAGCGTAGTGATGTGTACATTTTGGAGGGTGATATAAATGGTGGTGCATTGTTAAAGAGACTTTTTGAAATTGTCCCTTTTACTCATGTTATGCATCTGGAAGCACAAGCTTGCGTGCGTTATGTAATAAGTCGTTACCTTGATCAGATTTCAGAGGGTTGGAAGTAAGAAAACAGAGAAAGAAAGTTTACTTCAAGCATTAGATGTAGATTAGAGGAAAACTTTGTTATTTCATTCCTACCCAAAATGTGTACAGATGACATATTTATAGCCTATCGGTTAATTACATCTAGTTTCCTAACATACGAGTTATCTTACTCTAAATACACATTTAACTAACTAAACGACAACTAACACAAAACTACATATATTACAACATGTGTTCGGGACTTGTTATCTCTTTTCTTCTTCTCCATTTCCAGGTAGCTAGTCCACGTGCATCTCTATCCGTCCATGCGTACCATTTTGCCGCTTTGTTCTCTCTTGTCTTCTTCTGTTTTTCGTCCAACTTGGTATGATGTAAGAACCTTTGACAGTTAGGTTCTTTACACGTTATGCCATGGAGAATCCAAGCTCCTATGTGCGTAGCAACATTGTTGGGCATGTGAACCTGCTTGAGGTTTGCAAGAGTGCCAATCCTCAACCGGCTAGGCATCGAGTGTTCTGTTTATGGTTTGAATACAAAATTGTCATTTTCCTAAGAGAGATTAGGAACTAATCACTATTATGAACTAGAAACATTGAAAGTAGAACTACAAATTCTTAGTGTTTAGATAAAAGCTTAATGCATTGATTAGAAATAGGTCACATGCTGCTGGATTTTTCCTAACAATCTTGGATCATTTTTTTGTGGCCTTTTTTGCAATTTAATATGCAGAAAGAGACCACCAGGCCATTTAAAAAATTCAATGAATTCTACTGTGATTCCTTTAGTTGAGTGATGGGGTAGGAGGATTTTATTTTTACTTATTTCAAGAGTAATGAGTTTTTCATAGCCCAACCATTCTCTACCGTCCATCATGAACAGTAACTCTGTCGAACGGCCATTCTCTCCTTCAAGGCTCCCCTCTGCTCCCCTCATCACAATACACTAGAACCCGATCATCCTCTCCTTTCTTTCTCCTCAGGGGAGCATCGCGTGCCCGGGGAGTCACCCATCTGCCTCCATACTCCCCATCCTACCATCATCCATCCAACCCCCAGAGAAGTATACTGCCGTCAATGGTGAGTCTAGTTTCACCATCAAACCCCCTCCTTCTCTGCTCCCACTGATTTAGTACCATGTGGACTTGTCTGGCTCACCAACTGAAGAAACTACGGAGAGCCGAAATCAAGGCGGGAAAAAGACCAATGTTTCAGCCATCCTAGACAAGTAATGGACGAAGCTATAGAGAAGTAATCCTTTCACAAAATCCCATACAAGTTCATGAGCGTTTAGGTCCAAGAATCATCACTGAGAAGGCCACTAAACCTGCTGAAATCACGAGGCTAACATACTTCATTACGAACTTTCTAGATCAATGTACATCTGACCAATTGCTGAAGATTCTCAACAGACAGGAAACGGTGCAATACTTCAAAATAGCTCGAAAATTAAGTTGGCAAGGCCTTCCCTTTGGTTTCATTGACTTTGTACACCCTCTGAATGTGGAATCAACGCTTGTCAATCTAAACAACGTGTGGACATGTTCATATCGATTACAAGCTAACACAGCTAGATATCCTAAAGCCTCAAAGAAAAGGTATGTTCAGCAGTCTCACATATCTTTGAAAGCCAAGCTTGAATCAGTTCCCCAGATTGTTGCACCAAAAGGTCCCACGGTAGATGTATCAACTAGTAAGGGTCCTTGCCCTGTTATGAGTGCTTCAACTACCAAAGGGCCTGAAAAAGATAGCATAGATAATGGTTTGCCTTTGCCTCAGAATGCGGAAGAAGTCCGCCCCTTGATCATCTCTGCTGGTAATGAATCCTGCCGGTTGAAATCTAGTTGTGTGGGTATTTTGCACAAAGGTACTGATTGGAAAGAGTGATTTTGTAATTACCAAAATGTATACGGGCCGTTTTGCAATTTTTATGAAACCTAAAGGTTGAAATGAAGTTTATGAAACTTCATGGGCTAGTATGTAATTATAGGATCAGAAATGTAATAAAAAAAAGTTTGTGGAATGTATATTAAATACATCAAAACTTCATAAGTTATAGGAGAATTTTTACAATATGTATATATATATATATATAAAGTTGTAAGAATTCTGTAGAAATTCGATTACATGCAGTTGTTGCAAGGCCAATCTAAATACATGCAATACTTACACGACCAATTAAATCACCTGCAATGGTATAATAATATACAAAGAATTGTATATATATATATATATATTTGTTGAGTGTAAAATCTCTACAAATCAAGTACACTTATAAGCAAAAAATCAAGTGTTTCTCTTGTATTTAGCACATGTGTTTGCATCCAAAACACATGGTCACCTTTATAAGTATTGTAACATATTCATATGTGAGAGATTGATTCATTTTAAGCCTTGATAGAATTTTTCAAGAGTTCCCTTCTCTTTCTTCTCTCTCTACCCGTAGGGATTAGAAGAATTCGAGTGAAATATTGATCAAGTTTTCATCTCTCTTTCTAAGGGCTAAAGTGTAGAGTTAGCACTCCTATTCCCACGTATAAGTTATACAATATAGTTGTATAAATCTCAAGAGAAGTGGTGGTATGGACTCTTTAGGGTGTGTACAATTGAACATCTCAAGGAAGGAGCCTATTTGCAAGAGCTTCAAAGTCTTCTTGAGGTATAAAATTTCTTACTCCTTTGTTAATAAGTTGTTCAAATTAGCAAGTACCATTGGAAGAAAAACTTTGAAATTTTTTTATGCATGTTTAACACACACTTGTCTTTACACTTCCGCCCACCTACTGCTACGTGACACATAGAATAGTGTTTGGAATTCCTACAAGTAGTATCTGAAGCGCCTTGCTAATTCTTACATTTTTGCAAGATTTATTACACAAATTATGTTAGAGGACAAAGAATGTTTAAATGAGTTCATCATGTACATGCATGTGTTTCTTGAAAAATTTGGTTCTTAAAATCTGAAATTTTCTTTTGAACAAAATATGATTATTTTGAAACCGAAAATGTTGTAGTGCTTAAGCATTGAAAAACAAGTAGAGGTTAAGCTTTGAATTAGGCTCTAAAAATTGTTGTCTTTTGGACAAAATTGTCCAAAACTCGTAGCCAATTCGGGTAAAAAGTTGCTCATACATACTACTTCAAGTTCAACAATATTTTTCATGTAGTATTCTAACTTTGCATTTATTTATTTAATTATGAATTAACTTTTATTGCATAGTGGTTGATCATGGGCTAGAGCCCGATAGGGTTGTGCTTTTGTAATAATTGTTATTATTTCAATTCTTGGTTGAATGGATGTAATTGTGACATACCTATTCATAATATGGCTTTCGTGCCATGCCTCCTTTGAACACCCCACCCCCCACACACCCCGCCAAATGTAACTTGGGGATTATCAAAGATTGTAATTTTTCATTAGTCTAGTGTGAGGAAAATTGTGAGAGTTAGGTTAGGAATTATGTAAACTCAAGAATGAAGGAGGCATCCAATAAGTGACCCAAGGAGGTGTTGATGCAAAGGTCTTGCATGGCTTCAAGCAAGTTGAAGAACACCATTAAGTTAACCCTCCTAATCCCTCAATGGCCGAGGGATTAGTAGAGTCCATGATCATATCATGGTTATATGGGTTTATTTAGAATATTTTACGGTTTTATTATTATGTGATAATAATATAATTGCATGCTATAAAACTAAAACTTGATGAGGCCAAACATATCAAACCCCTAAAACAATAATTAAGTCTCCCCTTTTCAAATGTTTGAAAATGGTGATGCTTTCCAGTTGGTAAAACTGCCTTCTTAATCAGCAGTTCACTTGTAGAGCTAACTCAAGGTGGTTATCGATTTTATTAAGGGGTTTTATCACGAAAGTTGTGACTTTATGAAATAATGGTGCTTGACTTACTTAACCCTTAAACTTGTTGATCTAACTCAAGGTCTAGATTTAGAGGCTAAGTCTTGGAAAGGTTAAAGCGTTAACTACATAAGCAAAATCAAGGAGTTACAAAGTATTGTAATTGTTATGAATTAAGTACCTTTGGTAGCCATAGTTGACTTGTTGAGGTAACTCAAAGATTGACTATGGTTCAATTGGAATCCTTGACCCACTAGACAATTAAACAATTTTTTGAATCAATATAGAGGTTTTGTGATTTGCACTAAAATAATTGGAGTGAAATTAGAGTCTGGCATATGTACGGTGCAGGCAAGTTCGCAGACTAGACTTTCAAACCCAGAATATGCGTATTTCGTAAACGCATGTGCACACGTAATTGTCCATTTAGAAAGCATGCATGCCTAGTATGGCACGCGTAAAAAAAGTGTCAAATCAGGCCAGTCAGCATTGCATGTTTGCACGCTTTTAATTAAAACTATTGTATTGTAAACGGCGATTTATCCTATTTAATTTCATGATATGGCCAGCCCGCACTGCACACCATAGTTTTCAAGTTGAAATTTCCAGAGCGGATGTCACACATACATTTTCTGCCCAACAATTTACCCGCACATATGTTTTCATGCGTGCTGTTTAGGAAAGTTTGCACATTTTTTTCCGTGTGTGTCGTGCCTTATTCGTTTGCATGCACATGTTTGCCGGTGTCTAAGCAAAATGGATATGTTGAAGAGTCTACTATATTCATTTTGGAATATATATATATATATAATAAAATCTAACTTTACCTTTACATATTTTTGTAGATGTCGACTACGCAATTTAATCTTTGTTCTAATATCGAATTGTTGACTGGCGTTAATTACTTGGAGTAGTATCGAAAATTGAGAATCATTCTCAAATCCAAGGAACTTGCACACGTCCTTAAGACTCCAAAAGAGGGTACATCTTGGGTCATTCAAACTACTTAAGAGAAGAAGATTGGAGGTTATGAACTTGCCCAATGTCTTATGTTGCCATATATGTCCCCAGAGCTTCAGAAGAAATGTGAGAACTCGGATGCCTACAATATGATAGTGTACCTCAAAGAGTTCTTTGAACGTCAGTCTGAGACTGAAAAGTTTTATCTGACCAAAGAGTTGTTCAAAGCCGAGATGAAAGAAGGATATTCTACGGCTTCCCATGGTATAATGATGCTAGGCTTCATCAAAAGGTTGAAGAACCTTGGGATAAACCAAGAAGACAGTCTTTACTCGGATTTGATCTTGCAATCTCTTTCGCAAAGCTATAAGCACTTTATCGCCAACTTCAAGATGAATAAGATTCATATATCATTTACTGAATTGGTGAATATGCTCAAACTCACCAAAAATGAGATGCAAAAGGGAAAGGGTACTATTTTGCTCGCGTCTTCTTCAAAAGGCAAAAATGTACATAAAGCTAAGATAGGAAGCAAAAAGCTAGAAGAAACTTAAGTAATCATCTTCATCAAGTAAGACTGGACACTAGAGACCTGAGAAAGATACTTGCTTCTATTGTGGCAAGAATGGACACTAAAGATGCAACTGCAAAGATCATCTTTAGTTTCAGAAGAACCTTAAGGAAGCATATTCATCAGGTATCTACACGATTGCTGTACTACTCTACATTCACTTCTAAAGTTTGGATATTTGATACTGGATCTCATGTTCATATTTATAGTAATTTGAAGGGGCTTAAGCAAACTAGATCGGTGGCAACAATTATTAGATATCCGAGTCGGGTCTGGAGCACGAGTCATATCTCCAACTATCGGGACCTACTATCTCAACTTGCCCAATGGACTTGTACTTGACATATATAACTATTATTATGTTCCTGTAATTATATAAAAAAACACTTATTTCTATTTCATGTTTTGACGATGAAGGATATTCTATTTTGCAACAAAACAATAGTTGTACTATTTCGAAAAACGGAATTCGATATTGTGTGGCCCCAAGTATTAATGGTCATTATGTTTTAAACATAAATGAGCTAATACTTAGTGTAGATATGAATATGAAAGACATAGTCCTCCATATCCAAAATGTGTCAAATTGGTCTTTCGGGCTCATTTGCTTATGAATCATTTGAGAATTGCGAGTCTTACCTACAAAAAAATGATTAAGACTCCTTTTAAGGGAAAAGGAGAAAGATCTACAGATTTTCTTGGATTAGTACATATTGATGTATGTGGTACAATGTCAACAAGTTCTAGAGACGGCTTCTCATATTTTATGATATTGAGGAATTACCATTCTATCCATGGTTACATGTACTTATTGAAGTATAAGTCTGAAGCTTTGAAATCTTTAAAGAATTCAAGAATGTTATTGAGAAATAATTGGGAAGAAATATCAAAATACTTCGATCTAATCGGGGTGGTGAATACTTGAGTACCGAATTTCAAGATTTTTCTTAAAGATCATGGAATCATCGCATAAAGGACTCCTTCGTACACTCCATAGTTAAATGTTGTGTCGGAGAGACGGAATTTTACATTATTAGGTTGTGTTCCATTATGAGTCGTGCAAGTCTCCCAAAATCGTTTGGGGTTATGCCTTAGATACTGCATCACACATACTCAAGCGTGTTCCATCAAAAATTGTTGATACCACTGCATATGAGATATGGATAGGTAATAAAAAAAATCTCAATTAATTAAGAATTTGGGAATGCCCAACTTATGTGAAGCGGGCTGAATCGGACAAGCTCGAAGAAAAGTCCTATAAGTGTTGTTTGTAGGGTATCCAGAAGATTGTTTTTTATATCAGTTCTGTAATCCCGTTGCGTTGTCTCAAAACCTGCCACTTTTTTAGAAAAAGAGTTTATTCTAGAAGAGCCAAGCAGGAACAAAGTGGAACTTGAAGAAATTTAAGATCCACAATCAAGCATTGACCAATAGATGGAACAAGAGTAGTTATCCCATAGAGATGAGACAACAGGAGAATCTCAAACACAAGGACTTTGTAGGTCTAGTAGAGAAGATCAAGCCCTATTCATTATGGATTAAATCTAAACGAACAAAACGATGTGTTCATCATAGATGATGATGAACCTGTCGGCTACAAAGATGTCTTTTCTAAGAAAAATATATATTGCTTGAAGCCACGAACTCTAAAATGGATTCCATGTAAGTAAACAAGGTATTGACCTTGGTTGATCCACCTGAAGGGATTGTCCTATTGGGTACAAATGGGTTTTATAAAATAAAACTTACATGGATGGTAATATGATTACCTACAAAGCTAGACTGGTTATGAAAGTGTATCATCAAAAGCAAGAAATTGATTTTGACGAAACCTTCTCTGCATTAGCAATGCTCAAATCCATTAGGACAGTGCTTACTATCACAACACACTACGATTATGAAATCTGGCAGATGGATGTCAAAACAGCATTCCTTAGCGGAAATTCGTTGGAAGAGATGTATATGATACAACCTCAAGGCTTTGAATCCAATGAGGCCAATAAAGTTTGAGCTTCAAACATCCATTTACGGACTCAAGCAAGCATCTCGGAGTTGGAATATCAAGTTTGATAAAATGATCAAAAAGTTTGATTTCATTAGAAATCATGATGAACCTTGTGTTTACAAGAAGGTTGAAGGCAATGCAATAGTTTTCCTAGTGCTTTATGTAGATGGAATATTGCTCATAGAAAATGACAAATCAATGCTTCAGTCTGTGAAACTTTGGCTATCCAAGCAATTTTTCATGAAAGACTTAGGAGGGGCAGCTTGTATTCTGGGAATTATGACCGATAGAGATAGATCCAGAAGGTTGCTCGGTCTATCCCAAGCTACGTACATAGACATGTGCTAAAACGTTTTAGCATGGATCAGTCAAAAAAGGATTTATTTCGATAGGGCATGGTATACATCTTTCGAATAAGATGTCATCCAAAACTAATTAAGATAAGATCCACATGTAGAAGATACCATATGCTTCGGCTATTGGATTTATTGTGTATGCCATGTTATGTACGAGACTTGATTTCTTCCATGATCTAAGTGTTTCAACGAAATCCTAGTGAGGAACATTGGATTGCCATCAAGAACATTTTATAATACCTTAGAAGGTCTAAGGACTTATTGTTAGTATACAGGGATTTGGATCTAGTAATAAGAGGATATACGAATGTGAGTTTCCAGACAGATGTGGACGATTATAAGTCATTGTGTAAATACATGTTTATCCTTAATGGAGGTGTAGTAGTTTGGAAGAGTTCCAAACAAGATATAATTGATGACTCTACAACGGAGGCTGAATACATTGCTACTTCAGAAGCTGCAAAGAAAGTCATTTGGATCAAGAAGTTTGTTGAAGAACTTGGGTGTGGTTCCATCCGCTGCAAGACCTATCACATTTTTTTGTGATAGAAACGATGCAATAACTCAATCTTAGGAGTTGGTGTCTCATCAGAGATCTAAGCATGTAATGAGGAATTTCTATCTGATTAGAGAAATTATAGATAGGAATGATGTAAAAGTAGATAAGATCCCACTGGAGAAATGGTTGATCCATTGTCCAAGGCTTTTTTCCCAAACTAGACATAAAAGTCATGTACAAAATCTTGATCTTAAGAACACTAATGTTTGTCCTCGGTGCAAGTGGGAGTTTGTTTAGTGTTGTACCATAAGGCCAATCACCTAGGCCTTTCGAACCACACTTTTGTATTTATGTATATGATTTGTAGCAACCTTCATTGTTTGTTTATTTGCTTGCTTTATTGTAGCATATCAAATAGTAAAGCCTAATATTAATAACTTAGAGTGTATCACACACATCTCTAATAATAGAATTAGTGAGACAAGACATCACTAATAAGGATAGTTTAGCATGCTCTATGTTGATTCCTTTTGAAGGAAGTAGTTGATTTCATAAAATATAGTATAGCAGCACTTAAGCTAAAAGTACGGATGCTTATAGTTGACAAGTACATCCGATTGACACAATTAGAAATCACCATATTTTCAATGATTGGAACTCTAAAAGAATAATAGATGTAAGTGATCCTTAAACTCTTTTTTTCTGGATAAGCCAACTTTTATAAATAAAAGTACGAGAATGTACAAAAATGAAAGAAAAAGAAAAATTAAAAGTATACAAAGAGAGGCCTATATACAAGCACTATGATCTATATCACATAGAAGATCGACTACCTAGACTCTTTGTGGGTGATCTGGGTACTCTGCATTTTCCTCATACTCCCATTTTGATATAGCCAAGGGTGATTTGGTATAAGGCTAACCTAGCGTCATCGTAGATCACAAAGCATCTCGTCATTCAAATAATAGCCAAGATCCGCTCTTCACCAAATCCAAATGTCATGACTGTCACATTGTCAATTCCCATTATAGGGATCTTGATATGCAACTCAATTAAGATTGGTGGGCTATCCCTATAGTGACAGAGAGAGCTATATTCCAAAAAAGCAGTCTAGCATATCATAAACAAAGAGTATAGACTATTGCAATCTACTCTGCAATAAAGGTCACAACTCAATCATAAGCCCTCACTTTCTTGAAAATATTCTACTGCCCATTCCATACTGCCTGCCAAGTGTGCCTCCACCAATTAAAGTGCTGAATACAACTGAAGAAGAATGTTTCCAGACAAGAAGATACTTTTGCCATTTATCAAGCCCATAATTATTTTAATCAATTTCTAGTTTTCCAAGACTTAGAGATCCTGGCAATTGTCCTAAAAAGGGAGATCCCACAGAAATAGCCTTTGAGAAAGGATGTCAAGATGTTTGATTTGCTGCCCTACCCATACTGAAAAGAGGTGAAAGAGCAATGAGGTCAAACCAAAACAATCAAAAGAAAAGCTATCTGCTAAATGAAAAATTTGCCAATACAAAGTAAGAGATCCTCTTGGAAGCTTCCTGCTGAAAAGTACAAATTTTTAGGGACATAGTCAATGCAAAAAATTTAGTAGCATCAGGTAACAGCAAGGAGGAAAATGATTGTAGAATGCATTTCTCTAGTAGCAGTAGAACCGAAAAAGACAGTGACATCCTGAAGGTTATTGCTATGGTGCAGCTCTGAAATCTAGCAGCATTGGCGTTTCCAAGGTATGTGGGTACTCAGAAGCCGTTCCACACACCATAGGTACGTAAATCAACATGCACATTAACAGCTCAATAGTGCAATCGGCTCAGATTTAAAAACCTACATTTGAATTCAGAGGTCCTGTACCATAATTGCCTTCTAGTAAAATGTTATCCTTACATCATAACAAAAACCAACCGTGTTTAGACAACTGAGAGAGCCTGGATTAGGTCAATTGCATAGAGAGATACATAGCCTAAAAGGAAATACAACCAATAGGATTTAGAAGCCAATCTGTGGAAGAGTAGGACCAAGAGTGGCCTTTTCTATTGGCTGAGATCTACAGCCAGGATGCTCTCTTGATGTTAGACACAATGCTTAAGTAGCTAGGGTCTTTGGCTTGATAGAATTTCAGGTTTCTGGCCTTCCACACTAGCCAGATCATAGCAACCCAGATAGCTCTCCAGGCTACTGTATTGACACTGCCATGTTTTGCTGAGATAAGGAAATCTGATAAGCAAGGAGCTTGTGTATCTGTCAGTAGATTAATCTCAGGGGTTCAAAGCCAATCCTTCAGAGCTGTCCAGACCAGCAAAACCAGAGGACAATTTCTGAAAATATGTTCCACGAAATCATTCCCTGAAAGACAAATGGAGCAGCTGATATTCTGATATGAAGGGATGATAGGCCGCAATTGAAGGGCTCCTTTGGTAGACAGAGAGTCTTGAAGGAGTTTCCAGACAAAGATGAGAACTTTGTTATGAGCCATAGCCATCCAGAGAGAGCTGAGAACAGCAAACTCCTGAGGAGAATAAGGTGAGTTAGAAACTGCAAGGATCCTGCCATAGGCATTTTTGATCGTGTAATTTCCATTAGATCCGGTGTTAAAGGAGTATTTATCCATACAGGTATTAGAGAGATGGACATCCTCCACCAGTAGTGCAAGATTAGAGAGGTCTTGTATTTCAGAGATTCTAGGAGGCCTTCTCCAAGTCCATGACCATTGCTAAGAAGTTGAGTCCCACAATCCTATTTCTGATAGTAAATCATTTTGATGAAGAATGGTTCTTAACAGTCTTGGAAATTGCTCTGCTAGGGAATTATTAAGGAGCTAGGGATACTTCTAGAATCTGATGGATGAACCTGACCCAACTTTTAGGCTGACTGAATGACTGAACAAACTGAAACTAAGGATTTGTTGTATGTTGTTCCACCATGAAGAAGCATAAGTTCTCCCCCTTGTTCTACCATACTGACTAAAAGATGCCTCAGGAGTATATACTTCTCTCCACCTTCCCACTGATAGTCTGCCCTCAGTACCATATTTTGAGCGAAGAATCTCCATAGCTTTATCAGAACCACCTGAGAGCAGGTGCTCACCCCATTTACCCAGCAAAGCTTCATTGGAAGCTTTCAAGCTTCTAACCCCCAGGCCTCCAATGGCCACTGGGGCAGTCATTTGCTTCAGGAGATCCAGCCGACCTTTTTGTGATCCTCTGAATTTTGTTTAGCTTATGAATGATAGAAGCTGGATCTTTCATGAAGGAGAAGAAGTGAGAAAGCAGGGCATTTAGGACTGAGTTCATAAGGATTAACTTTCCTTCAGAAGATAGGTATCTGTGGTCCCAAGAATTTAGTACCTTACTGAATTTATTTATCACTGGCTGCCAAGTAGATAATCTACGAGAATTAGCACCAATGGGAAGGCCGAGATACCTGAATGGAAAGGAGTCAGTTTTGCATCCCAGATATGTTGCCATCTCATCTAAGGTAGGCTGCTGCATATTAACCCCTAGCAGACTGCTCTTTGAGTAGTTAATGTGCAGTCTTGATGTGATTTCAAAATTGAGTAGGATAGGTTTCAGAGTTTTGATTGTGTCCCAGCTAGCTTGAAGTGATCCTTAGACTTCATATCACCATTGAGAGCTTGAGTATGGATGTCACTCTTTGATTCTATTCAAGGTTACACCGTAAATAGGTAACAATGATAGTTTTAGAGTAATATGAAGTACGGAAGGATTATGAGGGCGTGTTTGGTAACCGGATAGCGCTTATACAACAATTATCCCACTCCAAGGATAACCGAGTGTTAACTTTTATTGTTCCACGTTTGGTAGCATTTCATCGGATGTTAGGAAATCTGGTATTCGGCGTTTGGCAACCATTTCTTATTCGACGGATTGGGTATAAAAGGGTTTCCAAACCCTTCGCTACAACCCACTCGGTGCCGAACCTGTTCCTACGAGCTTTCTCCATCCGAGATGGATCCGTCTGCTTCTTTGTACTATTCGCAGTCGAAAATGGCGAGCAACCCTCCCGCACATCTTCGCACTTCTTCTTCCTGACGTCGGCCTTCACATGTGTATGACTTTGTAGCTCATCCTTTTGTGTTAATTTTTGGGTTTGAATCTATTTGAATCGGAAAGGTAGTTGCGTATGGGTATCTACAATATACGTATCCATTGTACATATGCACCGAAAACTTCCCTGCTTTGCCTGAAACTCAAAAATCCTTACCCAAAAATAACTGTTTAAAAGCCTATTTTCCTGAATATGTTCTTCGTTAGTTTTCAATTTTTATGTCAGTATTTCAGTTGTAGTTTGAAAAGAAGCGTGCTAGATACATATATATAACACGCTTTTGTGTAGTCTTCAGATTCAATATTTCAATATTTCAATCTGTCTCGCTTCGCTTGATCTCATTTGTCCGAGAGGTTGAATGTACAGTCTTAAGATTCGCTTGTCAAGCTGCACTATGGACTTAATTGAATAGGAGCTAGGAGAACAGACTGGAGTACCGCGTAGAATAAATGCACCTAGATGAGATTTTTGTGCTGATACAATGTATATAAAGTGCTTCTACATGCGGGGTACTATAATACTGTGCGTTATTGCTTCTGAATTGTCTAGATTCCGCAGCCTTCAGCAGCCAACCCATTTTTCTTTGCGAAAGTATGCCCGTGAAGGCCGGAGTTACCTGATGAACCGCCATTTGCCTCCACCAACAATTGATCTAACCAAATCACCGGAGCAAGGGGACAAGCCTGATAATCCAATTACACTGGATGGTGTGATAGAGGAAAATCACAATGTCGACGTCTCTTCGTTAATGCTCCACCCTCATCTTGTGTGACGGAATCTAGTCAAACCAACGCGTGGATCGCAGAGTTCTTCATGTAGTTACCCGTTGTACCTGGGTTAAACATTAATTATTTTGTAGTCTTTGGATTTTGTAGTCTTGCGTTGGTTGGATGTTTGTTTTCTTTTGGCTGACTCGTTTGTACTACAAATCCAATAGTTCATGTCTGACATGTTTGGGTGGTGGAACCGTGGTTGCGTGGTGGTGAAAGTACTTGGTTTTGTTGTTTGTGATTCGCATTTATGGCGTGTTGTTTGATGTTTTTATTGTTGGTTTGCCTAGTATTGGTTTCGTTGTACAACGTTTTATGTTTCTCGCATGAATTTTGGCTTTTTGTTTGGTGTTTAGGTTTCGCTGTATGAGTTTTGTTGTTTGTGATTTGCATTTAGGTTTCGCTGTACAAGTTTGTTTTAGTATATGTTGTATTGTGTTGCGCATTAATGTCTATTATGTTATTCACATTATTCTGACTCATATCATGACTAAATATCATACCCTTTAAACAGCATTGCAGAATCAATTTTCTCTGCTTTGTTCAATTCATATTTGGTGGCACAAAGAGTTTAAGGAGGAATAACCTTGTTTTAGTTGGCGGAGCCAAATGTAGGGGATGTGTGTAGGGATATCCATGAATGCATGAAAAAAATTGAGTTTCATGATTAGCTCACAAGATTTGGCAATTCGTGCATGAAGATTTTCCATGAATGTAGGGATATC
>JAOWBN010201896.1:0-14675 GCA_028565015.1 Pinguicula moranensis | reverse complement strand
GAATATGCACGATTCATGCTGGAAGTTATGGAATATCAAGATGATACTTTTGTCCATCTCATCTTGGATGAGATTATAATATCTCTGGGCTCATTGATGCAATAATAATTGTTACGCATGCATTTGTGCATATGGGATAATCACATATTAACAATTATATACTGAAATATCAAGAAAATAATTAATGGTCAAGGATGATATATTTCTACGCTTGACATTAATTATTGGATATTAAGTGACGTAAATGAGATTTAAAGGATCAGGATGTATCTATATCAAATCGGATCAGGATGTATTGCTATATGCCGTTTATGATTTATAAATTAACGAGATTAATTTATTACTGATTTAGATATGGATGTCACTGGGTCGCTCTATCTGGCAAACTGAAAAATTAATAATTAATCATGTAGGACATAATTAGCGAATTTCACGGACAAGAGCTAATTGAGTTTCAATGGGACTTGAACTCAATTAAATTGTAATTTAATGTAATTGGGCTTAATGAGATAAATCCAAGTAGTTATATTTGCAATTGGGGCTCGAATCAATTAATTAAGTCATTTGGGCTTTGAGCCCGAATGAAATAAAAGAGATATATGAATATCTCTTGTCTTGGTCGGTTGAAATAGATGAGTTAATGAACGCTTTCAGTCTTCTTCGAAAACTTTTGACCGAACTCTCCTTGCCGTGAACTTATCTGATGCCATGGTCGCCGTTTGTCAATGATTTTTTTAATTTTGTAAGTACTATTATATTGTTATTTTAATATATCCTCACCCCTTGAATAAAAAGAAATATGAATCCAATGGTTGATGGGAGAGATCCTTATCCAATGGCTGTGGAATGTGTGATTGTGTTAATTATTTAATCATTTTCTTTATTTTTTTTTTCTCTTTTATTATAGCCTTTTCATAACAACAATTACTGTGGGATCCTAATTGCTTAAACAACTCCAAATATAAAAAAATTGTAAAAATTAATATATATATATATATATATATTTATACCAACTAGTCTCTAGAAAAAATGAATGCATCATTAATATTTAATTGGTATCAACAACACAATTCATAAGCGCTAAACTGTCAATAAATAAATTAAATTCGTAAAAATGGACGGAGAGTGAAAATTATAGAAGATGAATCCATTTACTAAAAATACTCTCGATATTAAATTTAAATAATTCATTATAAATTCTGGTTATTTTTATATTTTCATTTGAGTTCGGTTAGTACCTCCTATTGGTGCTGAGTGCATTTGAAATTTATTTGCCGATCTTGATTAAAAATATATACAAGAGAGCTCTCATATTCTAACACACCTAATTTACATAAATAAATTACGACATACGAATAAAACATAATACACAATATTAACAAATATAATTTTTTCTATGCCTCTGTCAAATTTCTTCATGATTGTCTTCCAATCTTCACTTTATTAAATCTATCATTTTCTGTGATTTTTTCTCAGTTTATAGCTTTTTCATAACAATTATAATGGAACTCTAATTGTTTAAACAACTCAATATCAACAATTACAAAAATAATGATATATTGAGCATTGATAACTCAACCGGTAGAAGCTTTTTCCGTCATAATTGAGAGGCTCAAATTCAATAATTAGAAAGTTTTTGATATGCTTTATTGATGGTTATCAACAACCATTTGTTGGATTTAATGAAGAATAAGACCGATGAATCAAACAATCAAACATTAATTTCTTGCAGCAATGATAGATGAACAAACCATGTCCTTAATGTAGAAATAGGGGAATGATTTACTCAGGCTTTCCATATCATTTATTAAGCAAACAACCTTCAATTGGTTTTCTAGTTAGATTAAAGAAGTTTGGATGTGAACATTCACATTCTCAGCTAGGCATGAAGTCATAATGTTAAAAATGATGAAAAATGCTCTCGAATGTAGCAACTCGCAGTATTGTAGAAGATCGCCGTAGAAATAAAAAATTCGGCTGCTTGGAAATTTGCTTTGCCGTCGCATAATCCAAGCATCCGCATTAGGTAAACCTTTTTATACTGGGCGGATCTGCATCACGAATCTATTGGTCCTGCAGACACATCCGCAGAAGTTGTGGCTGCTGTTCCAACTTTGGAGGACCTTCCATGGATAACTGTCAAAGGTCACAAACAAGGGGGTCAGCTCCACCCCAGGCAACTTCCGGTCTATATCGCTAAGCTGAGGGAGAGTTTGACATCGTTTTATTTTACAAACTTCCTGACAACATGGAGCAAGAGTGAAATGTGGCAGGTGTTCTCAGGATATGGAGTGGTATATGACGTTCATCTCCAAAAAAGCAGCTTAAATCCCGCAACCCGCTATGGTTTTGTGAGATTTAAGAAGTTCTTGGCCCCCTCACTGAGTGTTCTCAATTGCATTTGGGTTGGTACTCATCAGCTCAAGGTTAGTGAAGCAAGATCCAATGCTCAGAAGGAGGAGGAAGTGATCTTCCCTAATAATGGTCTAACCCATGTAGCGGGACATGTTAGTGAGATCACAATGAAGAGTTCGATAAAGTTCATCCCTGATCCCGCGACATTTGCTTGGCTAGAATTGTGTCTCACAGAGACTCCTGCGCCAATAATGGATATCTCATCTATGAGGAAGGTTTTGAGTAAGGCTGGTTACGAAAATAACTCTGTAATACGCAATGAAGGAAGGGAACATTTAATTAATCTATCATGTTCTGAGGATCTCCAACGACTTATTACTGATACGGACACTGTCAATTAACTGTGCTTACATTCTATGAGGCCATGGAAATTATTAAACGGAAAAATGGCTCGACTGACTTGGTTGCAAATGAGGGGAACTCCTATTCACCATTGGTATGAGGCAATTCTCTACGAAGGTAGCAAACCACTTTGGCTCATTGATCTCCATTGATGAAAAAACCCTCCACCAGACGCAAATGATCTATGGTCACATACAGGTTCTTAACTTGAGCAAAGGCATAAGCCAATACGTGGAAATCGAGTCAGTGGAAGAAAAATTTAACATCCAAGTTCATGAGGAGTTATTGGTTTGGGGAATTGCTAATCGTCAGGACCGTCGTATGTTGGGCGGATAATGGCCTATTTTATCTAAAAAGTGGGTGGTGAATGAAAAATTAAAAAAAGACATTGCTCGCCTTGTTTTTCTGTTAGCTATGAACAACAAAACTGGTAATTGCTCACCGTCTAACTCATCTACTAAATTTCGTGAACACTCTCGTAAGATCCGTGAGTGTTACGTCACTATGCTTGAAGACCTCAACACAGGCACAACTATTGATGCAACTATTAGTAAGAGACAAAGCTTCTTTGTACAAAATTTGGCTAAAATGGTTGAAGGGAGGGACTCAAGTGTGAGTCACGACTTGCCCTCTCCCTCCCTGTTAGTGACGAACAATACAATCGGTGATTGCCCTTTGGATGACTCAACTATTCGGGAACACTGTGACTATCAGGTAATTCAACTGGAAGATCTCAACACAGATATTGAGGCTACAATTAGCAAGAAACAATATGATGAAATCATAGATTTGGCTCTCAAACTTGGGGTATCTCCCAATTCCTCGGGAGAATATCTGCATAATAGGTTGGAACAGATGGAGGAGAGAGACTCTAGCCTCACAAAAAAAAGAATAATAAGAAGTCGAGCCCGGGTAAGAAGAAGCAAGTCCAGCAAACTCAATGAGAATTATTTCCTATAACATTATAGGTCTTGGTGCCCCACAGAAGAAGCGTGAGTTAATGGAGTTGATCAGAGCTTATCACGTGGAGTTAATCTGTATACAGGAAACAAAAATGTGTGGTACCTCCCGATCTATGCCCAGTCGCCTGTGGTCTAATAATGACTTTGCATGGTGCCATCAGGATGCGGAGGGAAGCGTAGGCGGTTTATTATGTATGTGACAGAACTCAACATTTAAGTTAGTACAAAAATGGTTTGAGCCAGATATCTTGGCCCTTGAAGATCTATGGGGAGCAGATAAAACACCAAACAAGATCCTCAACATTTATTCACTCTGTGATTTGAGAAATAAGAGACTGATATGGGGAAAAATCATTTCTGTGATTGCGTCTGACCCCCTAGCATGTTGGTTTATAGATGGAGATTTCAACGCAGTCCAAAATAATGAAGAATGGCATAGTAGAGCTTCACAGCCCTCAACAAAAATGAATGAGTTTAGTGCCTTCATATTATCCCTAGCTCTAGTGGACTTACCGTTGCAGAGGCATAGATTCATGTGTATCTCGCGGGGAGGCGCTTGCTGCAGTAGATTGGATAGATTTCTACTATCTGAATCATGGCCTCAAAACTGGAGAGGTAATTTATCAATATGGTATGGCTCGGACTCTCTCAGATCATCGCCCAATTATGATTAAAACAGAGGAGCTTAATTGGGGACCAAAAGCCTTTTGCTTTATGAACTGTTGGGATCAACACCCAGGTTTTAAGGAACTAGTTTATAATTGGTGGTCTACCTTTGATGTATCTGGATTCAGTTGCTATGTGTTGTGAGAGAAGCTGAAACTTCTCAGGACAAAACTTAAAGAGTGGAACAGAAACATTTTTGGTTTGATAGACAAAAAATAGAAGAGCTTAAACATCAAATGGATCTTATAGATATCTCCATAGAGGGTGGTTTGCATACCGAAGAGGATATGGTGCAAAGGAGAGTATTGTGGTCTCAACTACAACACTCTCTGAAGGACAAAGGACAACTACTTATCCAAAAATCAAGGGTCAAGTGGATAAAAGAAGGTGCTGATAATACAAGTTTCTTCCACTCGAAAGTCAAAAGCAATTACAGAAGAGACACCATCCATGGATTGAACTTTTGAAATGTATGGATTGATGATGTAGCTGGAGTGAAAAATAATATCACAAAATATTTCTAGGCTCATTTCTCAGTGGATACTTTGGAGGAGCCCATACCCGGATCTTCCTGCTACTTCTATTCTATCTTCACTGAAATTGAAATAAAATAGATAGTTTGGAGTTGTTCCTAAGAGACTTTTACAGACATGGCAGGCTCTCCAAAGCAATGAACTCCACTTTTATTACTCTTGCTCCTAAGTTGGTAAACCCCATTCAGCCGGATTAGTACAAACTAATTTCTCTAGTTAGCTGTGGATACAAAGTATTATCAAAGTTATTAACCAACCATATGAAGAAGGTCATGGACAAGCTGATATCTAAAAATCATTCTGCTTTTATTCATGGGCAGCCTTGATGGTATACTTATTGCTAATGAGGTGATTCACTCTGTAAGAAAATAAAGGAAAGGAACAGCTGGATTAGAGAACTAAAGCCTCTAATATGATAGACTGAATTTTTTTCCTAACGATGATGAAAAAGATGGGCTTTTTTCAGATATGAATTGATTGGATTTCAAAATGTATTTCTACAGCACATGCTGCAGTTCTTACAAATGGCAGCAATCCAAGGGCATTCCAAATCAAGCGTGGACTTCGGCAGGGAGATCCTCTTTCTCCATTCTTAAGTAGTAGGAAGGCCTCAATCTCCTACTAATTAAGGCAACAGAGCTACAAATTCTCACAGGTATTAGAACTGGATCAGTTTTATTGACTCACCTTCATTTCGCTGACGACACTATTATATTTGCTTCGTGGAAAAGAGAAAATATATTAATAGTGAAGGGCATTCTTTGGATATTTGAGCTCATCTCAGGACTCATTAAAAACTTCTCCAAGAGCCGACTGTTTGGCATAAATTTTTAGATTGAATGGCTGTCTAGTTTTGCTCAAATAATGCACTGCCAAACAGCTTCACTACCGTTCTTGCATCTAGGTTTGCCCATTGGAGCCAATCCTCGAAGGCTTAGCATGTGGAAGCCAGTGACTGGCATTATTAAAAACAGGATTCAAAAATGGGATAATCTGGTTTTGTTTATAGCAGAGCGGATCACACTTGTTAAATCAGTGTTGTCCAGTTCACCAGTGGTCTACCTGTCCCTATTCAGAGCTCCTACAGGTATCATCAAAACTATTGAGACGATGCTAAGAAAATTTATATGGAAGAATAAGCCATCTAGCTCCAATCCTATACGCTGGGTCAGCTGGAAGGATATGTGCAAAGAAAAATCAGAAGAGGGCCTTGGTCTTAGGAGCATTAAATGGATGAATATCGCTCTCTTAGCCAAATGGCTTTGGAGGCTGTGGGTTGACACTAACAACTTATGTAGTAAGGTGATATGCTCCAAATACTTCTAAAAAATAGATCACTTAAGTGATTGGAGGTTAGTTACCAGATAAAGTTTCCTGTTGTTGGCAAGATATCTGGAAGATTGCAAAAGAATATTGGTTGTCCTCACGGTTTACTATCCATATGAAAGATGGTGATAAAACATTGTTTTGGAAATTCAACTTAACCGGAGAAGGCTGTCTAGCCTTGAGATTCAGAAGCTTGTTTAAAATCAGTAGTCGGCAAAGCTCAATGGTTCTGGATATGTCACCCATACATCATGAAATGAGACAATGGAACCTGCTCTTAAGAAGACAATTGCGTGGAGGAGAAACCGAAAAGTTGCAGGAACTGATGCTATTCCTACAACAATCTGATTTTGGTCTTCAAGGTACTGGCATATGGAGGTGGCTAGACTCCCCATCAGGGTCATTTACAGTCTCATCGGCCTACCTGGCTATTCGAGTGCATGCCAACCTACAGGATGCCTCAGACTCACTAGCTGCTAAGGCATGGGGCAGGATAATACCTAAACGAATTCAAATATTCAACTGGAGGTTGATGTTGAACAGGATTCCTACAATTTACAACCTGAACATAAATGTGTTATGTGTGGCCTAGTCATGGAAACTGCTCACCATGTCTTCTTAGATTTTGCTCACTCTGCTGACATATAGATAGAGATTTACGAATGGTTTGGCATCCTATACACCAGAATTTCAGGTATTTAAAATCATGTTGAAGCTCATATGAATATGAACGTGAGTAATTTGGGGCAGGAAAAATCATTTGGCAGACAAACACTTGGGCCATTTGAAAGGAGAGAAACACAATCGGATTTGATGCATATACGCCTAATCTCTCAACTGCAGACTAGATAAAAGCTAACACTTGGTATTGGTTAATTTCAAGCAACGTAAATTCCATAGCAACAACTATCAGTGACTAGTTCAGGTCCCCAGACTTATGCGGTCCTTTTCTGTTGAGATTGCTTGCAAATGATTAAACTTTTTTTTTGGTACCATGGGGTATCCGACTACATTGTAGTTTACTAATTCTTAGGGATCCATGTAAAACGCCCACAACACATGGATCAGTCAAACGCGAACCTCGTAGCCCATGGGACGTGGCCCTGATGCATTGCCTACAACAGGAAATCCGCATTAATCCAGCGGTGATTCGAATATAAGAACTCTAGGCAAACCCTGATGGTCTCGGTCTTTACCACTGAGAAAGGCCCTGATGATTAAACTTGATGAGTTCTGATGTTAAATTTAGTCTGATTTTAGATTGTTTGATGTACAAAACAGACGTAATTTTACGGTGGCCTTCAGCCTTAGTTAATACAATTTTACTTATAAAAAAAAGTTTGGATGTACATGCAAACAAAGTAGTACCAACTCAAAACTCACACGGGCTAAATGCCATGTAATGTAACTATAGATGCAGATGTTGGGAAGACACTTTAATGAATAATGATCAATACATATTTTTTGAAAGAAAAAAAAATAACACATCGAAATTAGAAACACTTTAATAAATTTTTGTTTGCATGCACATGAGAGAATTAAACTATTAAATATTTAAGAGTAAAGGAGTTTTATTCTTGTCTAATGAAATTTTAACCTACCAAAAAAAAATAGCAAAGCAAATTTGCAGGTCGAGTAATAAATAATTTTTTTTGACATCATTTTATCATGCAGAGCATTTAAGGAAGTAATCCATCAAAATGTAAACTGTGTCGGTAAGAGGGGAGCTTACTGCCTTACTTTTCTCAGATGGTTTGTATGCCGTTAGATAATTTGCTATTGAAAAACAAACAAAGAAATTCCATTCTCCTTCAGAACATTAGAAGGCACATAGACGTGAAGTCTGATGTAAGCTACAGAGCACTTTGCACCAACAAAGATCAATTATGTTCCAGAAGTCACGCTCAAGGTGGATCCTAGAGGGAGACTGTAATACCAATTATTTTCATAAGAAGGTAGAATGTAATAGGTGCTTTAATGGTATTCATGGTCTAAACATCAATGGCATTTGGACAGATGAGATTTAGGAAGTGAAGCAAGGAATTACAGAGCACTTTCAGTCCCATTATGGAGCAGGCAGCGACCTTCTCTAGACATGCCAGCAGATGAAGTTTTGGCAGAGGACGATAATGTTCTGCTAACTGAGGACTTCTGTGAGGCTGAGATCCAGAATTCAGTTTGGTTTTTGTGGAGCAAGCAAATCCCAGGGCCGGATGGATACAATTTTCTGTTTATACAAATGCACTGGGTAGTGATGACTTTATCTTATTTATGAAGGATTTCTACAAGGGAGGTAAATTGGGACAAGGCATTAACTCAACCTTCATCACACTTGTCCCCAAGACTTCCTGTCCCACTGATCTGTAGGATTTTCGGCCAATATCATTGGTAAGTAGTGGATACAAAATCCTATCAAAGCTGCTTGCTAACAAGTTGAAAAAAGTGATCCACAAAGTTATATCAAGTAATCAAACAGGCTTTGTGCAGGGATGACAGATAACAAATGATATTCTCATTGCTAATGAAGCAATTCATTCAATCAAACAAGCAAAGAAACCCGCAACATTACTAAAACTAGATTTTTCAAAAGCATTCGACTTAGTTGATTGGAATTTCCTAAATTCCTGGATGATGGACTGTGTAACTTTGCCACAGGCTGCAGCCCTCATCAATGGGAGTAGCGTAGGGAACTTAAACTTCAACGTGGCTTGAGGCTGGGGACCCTCTCTCCCCTTTCTTGTTTCTAATTGTGGTAGAAGGATTGTCAATCCTCATCAAGAAGGTTGCTAATTTAGGTTAACTGGAAGGAGTAAAAGTTGGGGATGGCATGCTCTCTCATCTCCTATACGCTGATGATACATTGCTCTTTGCAAAAGGAAACTTACATAATATCACAACAATGAAAGGATTGTTAAGGATTTTTGAGCTAGTGTCAGAACTTTCTATAAACTTTTCTAAAAGCATATTAATTGGGTTAAATATGGGGAATGCCATACAATATTCAGCAGCTCAACTGCTCCACTACAAGCTCTCCACTCTTCCATTCTTATATCTTGGATTGCCGTTGGGTGCTGATCCACGTAGGATCCAAATGTGGGATAGTGTACTGGGAGTCATCAGAGCAAGAATCCAAAAATGGGAAAATAAATTTCTCACACTTGCTGGTAGAGTAACTCTGATAAAAGGAGTGCTAACTAGTTTTTCAATATTATTTCTATCCTTATTCAAAGCTCCGCAACAAGTGTTGAAAAATATATGGTAGCTTCTCAGCTCATTACTCTGGAAAAATAAGCAGAGGGCCCACGGTCAATTCACCGGACAAAATGGAGATATCTCTATAGACCAACTCAATAGAGAGGTCTTGGCTTCAAAGACATCTCACTCATGAATCTTCTTGCAAAATAACTTTGGTGACTAAGAACATAAAAGGACAACTTATGGTCACAAATTATAAGATCTAAATATCTGCACGATTTTGATAGCATTGATGATTGGTCACTAGTAACATTGCTAGGGGTCGTGTCAACTTATTGGAGTGACATATGGAAATACTTGAAGGAATCTTGGCTGAATTCAAAGATTAGCTTATCCGTGAATAGAGGAGATCAAGCATTATTTTAGAGGTATAACTGGATGTGTGAAGGCTGCCTCGCAATACGCTATCCAAATCTCTACAAGATTAGTACACAAAAACATGTTGTGGTGGAGGAGATGGTTAGCTATAACCAGGGACCAATGACATCCAACATACCTTATAGGAAAACACTACGAGCAGGAGAAGAAACGCAATAGGAGGAGCTAATTGCCAGCATAGAGGAGCTTAAGTTGTGGTCTGATGCGGTGGATCAATGGATCTGGATTGGGAATGCAACTTGAAGGTACATTGTTTCCTCAGCCTACAATTCTCTACTTACACAATTTTGTAATAATGTAGGTACCAAGGAGCGAATGGCAGCTATGGCATGGGATAAGTTTCCACCAAGGAAAGTGCATGAACTATCTTGGAGAGTAATGCTGCAGAGATTACCTACCACTAATAATCTGATCAGACGAGGAGTACAAATGGAAAGAAATATTCAAGGATGTGTGACTTGTGGACGCCATGAGGAAAAAATAGGCCACCTATTCCTGGAATGTGAGCACGCATACAACCTATGGAGAGAGTTGTATGCATGGTTTGATTTCTATTACATTGGCCATAACACCATACACAAACACTTCAAAATCCATATGGGACTCATACATGGAAAAGTGGGAGCGAGTATGTGGAAAGCTTTATGGCAAGCAACCATCTGGTATATATGTAAGGAAAGAAATGAGATCCGCAATGAAAAAGAATCAGGCGCAACAAGTGTAGCGGATTGGATTAAGCTTTAGCTCTGGAGTTGGCTCACTGTCCACAAAGAGCCTTTTCTTGGATTCACAGTTGCTGAATGATATCGGATGCAACGCCATTGCTATCTGATCATCTTCATAGTTGGGGTGAGGCATTAACAATAGCTTGTAATAGACTCTGCTTTCGTTTTAGATCGTTTAGCTTGGCTAGACTCTATATTTGTGATAAAGTCCTTTAGCTCTGTTTAACAGAGGATGGACAGCATTTTGATTTTCTTTCCTTTGTAACTCTTTTTCAAAATTCTATACAAAACTCAATTAACCAAAAAAGAAAAAAAAAACTAACAAAGAAATTTGCTGCTGCAGAAATTGGCTGGCCTCCCACCCCCACCCCTGCTTAATAAATTTAGTTTTTCATTTTGAAAGAAGTTTGTCGACTTTCCTTTTTTGTTTAGACAAAAAAATGTATCTCTTGATCTTGAGACTCCACAACGTACCAATATATTTCCAACTAAGTTGGGATCTGGGGGGTAAGATGTATACGGCTTTATCCTTGTAATTATGCAAAGAGATCGTTTCCGTTGCGACCCAATATGCATTGTGTCATTTGATATATTGAGTTCCAGCAACTTCACTAAGTAGAAACACTGGAATTTAATATAGTCATTTTGTTCTAGTCCATTATTAGCACGTAGTAAATGTAAATAATCATTAAACTTGAGGTCACCATAGAGATTTTAAGTATGAATGTCACTCTTTGATTCCATTTGAAGTTACACCGTAAATGAGTAACAATGAGTAGTCTATGGAGTGGTTTGAAGTAAAGATGGATTGTAAATGATCAATAAAGGATTCACCGCACCTAAAACATTATGAGAAGATCTCCATAGCCACTTGTAAGAAATCATGGAAGCTTTTACAAATCACAAGTTTAATTAGAAATAAGTTTCTAAGTAGTACTCAATGATCATGACTTCCAGTACAAGAAATCTTATGTATATATTAATAAGGATCACAAATAACCTTAATATACAAAATTAGAGATATGAACAATGTGAAAGGATATTAATTACACGAGAGTTAGTTCTTGGAAAAATCGTCTCCTTCCATTACTATTTTCAATGCTTGGGGGCCATAATATTATGCTAGAGGCCACTCATGGTATATAGACTTAAATTAGGGCTTAATGAATTACAAGTGTGTAATTCATTAAGCATAATTTGATTATGTTAATTCATTGTCCATTGTCAAATTATTGATATCTTGAGGGATTATTTTGTAATTAAGGTAAAGTATAGGGGTCAAAGTGAAGTTTATGAAACTTCAAGGACTTGTTTGTAATTATGGGGCCACAAATGTAATAAACATAGATTTGTGGGATGTATATTATATGCATCAAAACACCATTAGTTGGATTTGACTTAAATATATATATGTATAAAAGCTAGTAAAAAATTCCTACAACTTGTATATATGTGATATATATAGTTGTGACATATTTTACTCCAATTAGATTACATGCAAAGGTTGCATGGCCAATGAAATTAAATGAAATGGTGTAATAATATACAAAGTGTTGTATATATTAGTTGCATGGTTTGATTCTATATAATCTTGACACCTAAATATGAGTTGTCCAAAGATCAAGCTATGTATGGCTATGATCAAATATTGATCAACTCTAGTACATGTGTTTATATCTTAAACTCATGGGAACCTCTATAAATACCCTAACACATTCATAAGTGGAAGATTGATGCATTTGCAAGTTTTAATAGAAGAAATAAAGGAGTTCTTTCTCTACTTTCTCTCTCTATCCGAGAGCATTAAGGAAGGGGTAAGAAAATATGGACTTGATTAGATTTTTTTCTCTCATATTCTTAGACTTTAAGTGTGGAGCTAGCACTAACTCTCAAGGGTTGTGGTGGTGTGTACAACCATAGAGGGTTGACATTTGGACACCTTAAAGAAGAGCCATGATCATGAAGAAAAAACTTCTTGAGGTAAGGTAAAAATGATTTCTTCACTCTTGATGTTTAAATTGTGTGAATTAGCAAGGTCCATGGGAAATGAATTCTGGATTTTTTTGTTATGCATATTTGCACACCCAATTCTTTACGCACACGTGCAACATGCTTCATGACACGTAGTATAGATTTCGAAATTCATACACTTCATGCTACGGTGAACCACAGCGAAGCATTTGTTAGGATTTGGACATTACATTGGTATGATATTGTCCGCTTTAAGCCGAAGCTCTCACGAATTTGCTCTTGGAATTTTACCCCAAAAGACTTCATACCAATATTGTAGTGTTTAACTATATAAATCTTTCAAATCTTTGTTCTATAATCGGACATTTTTCTCCCTTGTTCGCTCCTCCCCTCTAACAAAAGACCATTGGTGCTCCCTTAAATTAGGGATTCCTCCACTAGAACATCGTTCTTTCGGATCATTAATCGGGGATTCCTCTCCTAGAATAAGGGACCACCGGTGTTCCCTAAATAACAATCCTTTCTTGGACCTTAATCGAGGAGGATGTCTCTAAATAGCCATCGTCGGTTCACTCTCACAGTACCACTGTTAAGATTTGTACACTACATTGGTATGATATTATTTGCTTTGGGCCAAAACCTTCACGGATTTTCTCTTGGGCTTTTACCTCCCGAAAGGCCTCCTACCAAAATTATAGTGTCCAAATATATAAATCCTTTAAATCCTTCATCCATAACCCCTTTGAGACTTTGTTCACTCAACATTCCTTCCCCCGAACAAAGGACCATCGGTTCCCGCCAAATCAGGAATTCATTCCCTAGAATATTGTTGTCCTCGAACCTTAAATAAGGGATTTCTCCCCTAGAACAAGGGACCACCGGTGTCCCCTCAAATAATCGTCCTTTATGGAACCTTAATAGGGGAGGATGTCTCTAAACAGCCATCGTTGGTCCACTCTCACCGCATCACTGTTAGAATTTGGACACTTCATTAAAATGATATTATCCACTTTGGGCCGAAGCCCTCACTGATTTGTTCTTGGGCTTTTACACCCAAAAGGTCTCATACCAATATTGTAGTGTCCAACTATATAAATTCTTCAAATAGTTGTTCTATAACTCTTATGGACATTTTTTGCCTTTGTTCACTCAACAATGTTAATTCTGATTTTTTTCAATCACGCTTTCCAAATTTCTCTTATTTTCTTTTGCAAAGATTTGCTAATTTCACAAACCTCCAGATTTTTCCTATCAGGGATTGCCATGAACCCATCCACAATTTACTGCTTGATTTGTTTTCGTTGAGAACTTCATGTAATTGTAGAATGATGAGAGGTTCTTGATTAGACTAAACCGTTATATATAAAAGAAAATATCATCGTATATGTTAGACAAAATATGTAAATATGTCTATTGAATTAATTATAGTAATTATTTGTTAATTATCTAATATTAATAATTCTAATTAGAGTAGGATTCTACTAGCCTAATTAGGTTTAGGGTCAATTATGTAATTATACATTAATCCCTAAACCCACCATATAAATAGGGTGTTCAGTATGCCTATTTACTACACCATTCTTATTCTCATATGTTGAGACCCAAAAACATATATAGAGAGTTCTCTCAAATTGTTGCCTTATCATTTGTGAAGGCGGAGATTTGAGTACATGGATTACAATGAGACTCTAGTAGACTCTTGGTTCGTTTTCGCGATATAATCAACCTGAACATTGCAGTTCTATATGCTTTCACATTAAATGTATAATTTACTCGTATTTAGCTTAACTATTAGATCCGTTCTAATTAGATCTACAGTGGTATCGGAGGTAGGTTCCTGATTTGATTATATATTTTCACTTTTAATGTTAATAATTTGATTCGTTCGATTATTTTTGAATTCATTTCTTGTTTCATTTTTTGGTATAAAATTGCTATTTTTTTCGATTTTCGTAAACTCTGCCGCTACCCGTCCCCGAATTCGCCAGCCGACTGCAATTCACGGCAACGTGTGTATGTCATGTACCGCCCAAAAGTCATCGGAGATTCCACAACACGTGTACGTCACGCGCCACGTCGGAATCCGATGAAAAACGTAGATT
>JAOWBN010201865.1:0-14677 GCA_028565015.1 Pinguicula moranensis | reverse complement strand
ACCAAACTTAATGCTTGGTTATGGATTTTGTAGAGAAAGTAAGTTTTCCATTGATAAAGGAGATAAGAGATGAGATTACAATTCAAGTCTTAAGTAGACTAATCTGAATTCTAATTTTGGTAAGCCGAGTGTGAGATTAAAGAGTACGAGAAGTTTGGACAATGAGTAGATGACAACCAACAGTAAATGGAAAACCAGTAGTAGATGGTCGCTAGTAGTAAACGACAACCCAATAGTAGATGGCCGCCCATCAGTAAACAACGGATCATCAATAAAATAATGCCTAGCAGTAAATGGCCGCCAACAATAAGTGGCGACCCATCATACCAATAATGTCCAGCAGGAGAGGACCGCCCATCAGTAAACGGCAAACCCTAAGAGTGGCCCAACAATAGTGGTCTGAAAAGTCGCTGAAAGTCACTGGAGTCGCCGGAACCTGTGCGGTCTGGCCGATAGGAGGTGGCCCAGTAACATTTTTGGCCCAAGTGCAGCCCATTTTCAAGAATATTAGGCCAAAAATGGAAGAGATTGACCCATAGATAGTGACCCAACTCGAGAACAAAAAAATTGACCGAGATTTAGGCTTTGCCCAAGTTGATGACTAAATTAGGATTGGCAAAGAACATGCATTGTATCCTGCATGTGAGATTTTATGGATTGAAGCTTTTGACTCTTTCATTCCAACCGCTTCTTTGAAACTCGGTGAGAATGAAATGCCAGGGTGGCCATGCATCGACACCGAGTGGCCTCCTCCTCCAGCTGCGGCGGCGTTTAAGTTTCAGTCTTCCTCTTAAACTTTAAGCATGGATTTGAATGTTGATGTAACAACTCACCCAAGGTGGAAGATTTGGAATATTAAGAGAGTTGGTTTTCATGGTAATTAGACAAACCATTCGGCAACTAAAATCCTTGTGACGTCGTGGAAGTTCTTCTGTTACAAAGACATGTGTAAGAGGATGTTCAAGTTGTAAGCATGATAGGGAAGTTTAGTTAATTATTAAATCGTATGTGTGTGTTTCGTTAGTTTTATTAGTTGAAGAGAAAGAAGTGGGGCGAGTGTTGTTGTTGCCAAGTCCAGTAGTATAAATAGGTAAAAGATTTTCGTTAGTAATTAAGAAATGAGTTGTATCTAAAATCCCTCTCAATTTCTCTACTTATTCAAAAAGTCCTTTGTTTCTTTCTAGAAATCTCTTGTTTTTCTTCTCTCAATCTTCATCTGCAGATCCTTCTGCAATTACTTGACGTTAACAACCAAGAATCCATTCAGGTAGATACAATTGGTATCAGAGTCAGACGATCCCCACCACAATCATGAGAAATTTTCATTTTCTGACCACTCTTCCCATAGATGCATTTTATGCTATACAACTGGAGATCTCTAAAAATTTTTAGGATTATTGCGCTCAGATTTAGAGAATTAGATAATCCGTCAACGAGTTTGGCGGTTCCGATGGAAAACCTTCTAACATCGTGGACCTCTTACGAGAAACTTGCGGAACTTGTTGCAGAGTCAAGTCCAAAGGAATTCCATTTCAATGAAGATGATTTCCCTGAGCTACCAAAATTGCCGAATGCAGCGGCCGAAGCAAAGGAATTTTATCTTATAGAAGATGATTTCCCTGAATTATCCAAGTTGGGACAAATCACATACAATTGTGTCATTAACCCGAAGAGGGAAGCCTCTGCCATGAAAGAGAATAGTCCATGCCCTATGTTTGCTTCTCAGTTAGAAGTTGATGCTACTGAAATGATGTTGAATCAAGTGTTGGTCGTTGAAGAAAAAATGATGAAGCTACTGTGTCATCTCACAACCATATGAATTCAACATCGGAGCATAAGGGTTCACCCTCTCAAACAACCAATGAAGACAATCCTGGTGATACTGCTATTGTTGCAGAACCTACATCAACCAATATCGACTATTTGGAGACTCTGAAAGATAATCCATGATTAATAAGATCCTTCGAGAATTTCATTTCTCGAAGCTAGTTGTCTCCTGAAGAACTTAAAAGAATGTTTGAAGTAACTTTCTCTTTCCGTGGAGCAGATCCCTTCTCCCAAAGTAGACCCAACTTTAGTCCTGGACCAGTTCCATCAAATTTGTCCTCTGAAATGATGAATAATTCACATAATCGCGATGGGGCAGCAGTTGTGCAATATCAAATATGGTTGGACAATCAGATACAAAAAATTTATGGATCTTCTTGTTACTTCCTGGGAAATGAGGAAATTAAAACTAGAACCGAGCAAGATGATGTTGGTGTTGTAAGAAACGAGGTATACACTCAACGATCAGAATCATTGGATTCCTTTTGGGTTCTTAAATCTTTTCTAACCACTGAACTTGAAATCAATTATGCTATTGATTATTTGAAGTTGAGTGATAGTGAACATGGTGTTATGATTGATATTGATGGAAAATTTATTAAAATCATGAATATGGATTGTTAGGACCTTGGATACTAACTTCTTTTTTTCCATATTGGTATGATATTGTTCACTTTGGGCAAAATTCTCATGATTTTGCTCTTGGGCCTCATACCAATTTCGTAGTATCCAATCCTTCATACACATGATTTTCCCCATTCTGATTTCGTGTGAGACATTATTCACATACCCAATAATTCCTTCACTTGAACTAAGGACTACCAAGCCTTCCCTCAAACAATTTTTTCCGCTTTTTATCAACCAGGAATTTTCCTGACTTCAAAGCACGCGCCAAATGCCACCTGTCTCCGACCTAGGAAATTTCCTTGTCCAATGGGGCTTCGCACACAACTTATATGGAGACCACCACCTGTCGGTGACTAGAAATTTTTGTTTACTCCAAGGCACGTCTGAGTACCACCTGTCTTCAAGAGCTTGCTCTATCCAGATCAACTCCCCTTCATTGTGTGGGGGCAATGACACGTCTCATGAAGATTCCGAGAGCACATCATCTATCCAACAGAGCCCATTCACAGATCCACCATGAGCTATGAGGCACCGCCTTTGTTCCGCATTCCAAAGACTCATCCACATAGACTAGCTCGATTGGGGCCTGGCTCTGATACTACTTGTTAGGACCTTGAATACTACATTCTTTCCACGTTGGTATAATATTGTTTACTTTGGGCAAAAGCCCTCATAATTTTTCTCTTGGGCTTTTTACTCCAAAAATGTCTCATACTAAGTTTGTAGTATCCAATCCTTTATACCCATTATCTTTCCCATTCCTAATCCGTGTGGGACATTGTTCGCATACCCAACATGTAACAAACCACCCAAGGTGGAAGATCTGGAATAGTGAGAGAGTTGGTTTTCATGGTGATCAAACAAACCATCCAGCAACTGAATTCCTCAGGACGTCATGGAAGTTGTTCTGTTACAAAGACATGTGTCGGTGGATGTTCAAGTTGTAAGCATGATAGGGCAGTTTAGTTAATTATTAAATCGTGTGTTGTTAATTTTATTAACTGAAGAGAAAATAGTCGGGCGAGTGTTGTTGTCGCCTAGTCCAGTTTCATTAATTGGTACAACGTTTTCATTAGTAATTAGGAAATGAGATGTATCTGAAATTTCTCCCCAATTTCTCTATTTATCTAAAAAGTCTTTTGTTTATTCCTAGAAATCTCTTGTTTTCCTTTTCTCAATCTTCATTTGCAGATCCTTCTGCCAACTACTTGACGTTAACAACCAATAATCCATTCCGATTGTTACAGTTGAGAAGACACCCATGTCCATGGTCTGTTTGATCTCCAATCCACCATTGTTGTCGTTGTGTTGAGCACAAGAAGGTGTTCCCTCCTCCACTTTGTCACCTTCCATCCAAACCAAGTTGTTAACTCTAGACAGCATCTCTCCTCTCTCTCGAATTTCCATCAGCAAAGAAATAAAACTACAACTACAAAATCTTCTCTTTGGGGTTTGGTAGCCTTGGGAACATAATAGAAAATGTAGAATTTCCCAAATCAACATTACTTGAATGATATTGTCCGCTCTGGGCTCCATCCCTCACGGTTTTGTTCTTGGGGCTGATAGGAATCTCATTCAAGTAATATTTGGTATTTCTATATAAACCCTCTACATTTTCTATTATGTAACCTGTGTGGGATTTTTACTTCAACAGTTTGTGAGAGATCTGAACGTAGAAATCCTGTTAGGAGGAGGAAAAGATTCTGTTCCCTTTTTGAAATTCGCCTTCCCTGATCTGGTGTGTCTAATACACGTCCTTGGAGTTGAAGATGAAAAGAATGGAAGAGGAGAGGGAGACGAACCAGTATGATTTAGAGAAGGAGGGTGCAGAGAAGAGAGAAAGAGATGGTGAGTCGGAGCCGATACCGGAGGCTGCCAAAGAAGAAATGGAAAAGGATCAATTATCGGTGAACGAATCAAATTCAACAGATCCCTAGGCTGATAAGTCAAGAACCGGCGAGAAAGAATTGAAACCGGTCCGAGCCGAAGTCGAGGAGGCAAGGTTGGAATGAAACGGCATGACGATCGAGGAGCCGGCTGAATCGAAGCCTGTACCGATCAAAAATCTGTTCGTGAGGATTCCTGCAACGGGAGTTCAAACAGCATAGACGAGTCGGGCCGTCAGGCGAAAGCTGTACCTGTGAGTGGCTCTGCAAACATATCTGAATCTGAAGCCGGTTCCCACGGCGGAGGAGGGGAGGCGATGAAGGAAAATTCCGACGTGCAAAGCTCGACCAATAAATCGAGGAAGGAGGTAGGAAATGATTAGGTGGTTCGCGGGACTCTAAGTGGGGATGAGATTGAAGACGAGGATCAATCTCATGCCGTCAAATACTTCTCCCCTGAATTTGAATCGTTGGTTGATTTTCTGCGCAGTATCCGTGCGCACAAGTTCGGGCTCGGCTCGGTCTTTGAGAGATGGCTCCTGAACCAGGTGAAGTGAAGATGATAATCTCAACAGTTGGTTTCCATTTTTTATTTTATAATTATTTGAATTTTTTCTTTTTTCTTTTTAAATTCTAATATGCCTTCATTTTAAACCTAAGTCAATTAATGGGAAGACTCTGACTGGGGCTGGCTTTTCGTATTTCTCTTGAGATTGGAATATCCCCGTCCCAGCTTTCTAATTTGATTATTTGTTGTCTGCTTCCCCAGGAAAGCTCCCAATATCAAGAGTTGATTCTCCAGCATGTGGACATTGAAACGTAGAATGCATGCTCAAAGAAGGCTACTATTCCGGCTCCAGTAACCGCTTCTTTCGTGATCTTCTCTTGCTTGTCAGCAATGCTCTCGTCTTCTTCTCCAAGAAATTACCAGAAGAAAATGCGGCCTATGAGATTCGGCGCCTCATCTCCAAAGAGATGTCTCGCAAAAGTTCAAAGTCTGATTCTTCGATAGGGAATAATGACGAATCCAAGCCCGCAACTGCAGTTCCAGTACTGAAACCGAGATTATCTGGGCCATTGATTGTTTGCTGAAAGCAAAGCTCTATTACAGCTAAGGCGTACGGTGTTGAAAAAAAGAAAGAGATCCAATATTCATTGACTGCGGAGGAGAAGGAGATGAAGATCACCAAGAAGAGAACAAGAGAGAGATTCTACTCAGTTTCGGCAAACTCAAAGAATCAACCCAATACCATTGCCAATGCCAGCAAGAACACATCCGTGGAATTAGGGAAACAACAACAGAGTAAAGGAGGAACCCATTCTCAACAGGCTGAAACCAAACCACCCGAGAATAACAAGAGCCAGCCCGTCTTAGAATCGAAGAGGCGAGACGCAACGAACTTCTTGAATAGAATGAAACAAACTTCTTCCCCATCAAACAACGGTGCATTACTGGATGCACTGAAGAACACTCCTCTGACGAGCAACAACCCAAGCAGGAAAGGGGGATCTAAATCTAATACGAAGAAAAATGATCATGACAAAAGAGGTGAAAAGAAAGAACAGAGTAGTGGGAGAAGTTCAGAAACGAAGCCAACGAAGGACAAGGACAAGGAGAAGCCCGGAAAAGGGAACGTGGGGAAGCCGCCTAAAAGAGCAACTACTCCACCTCCACCTTTGCCTCCTACGTTGGGCAAACGGGTGCGGGAAAGAGTTGAGGTGGAGAGTGCATCCTATAAACAACCCAAGAAAAGAACAAGGAAGTTATAGGAGTAGGAGGAGACACATCACCTGTATTTATTTGTATGGCTTCGTGTACTTGTCTTATAAAGAGTACCTTTGCTTTTGGCTCGTGCTCGTCAATCCCTTTTGTTTTGCACCTCTATATGGTATTTGTTCATGTTCTTATCTCATCCATGCTGCCTGGAAAGTGTAGCATATATTGCTCACTCCAAGTTGAGAAATGATATAATGCACGAACACGTGCCAAGAGCAGGCGCTTGACAATCATGAAAGGGGCGAAATGACCAAAATACCCCCGTGTTGAATTTCGTGCCAATATTTAACACGGGGGTATTTTGGTCATTTCACCTCTTTCCGTGCGTTCGTGCACTGACGTCGTGCGCTATATCATTTCTCCTTCAAGTCAGCACTTAGCCCTTCAAATTTTTGTTTCAACATCTTACCTACCCCTGCATTTTATTATGTAATAAATTATAGACAATGTTTTTAAAAGAATACGATAGGCTAAAATGACTCAGTTGCCCTTGTATAATTGGCAACTATTTAGCAGAGTATTTGAAGTTGAACGATGACCAGCAGTAGTAACAGAGTTCCTGCACACAGCCCAAATCGTTACCCCTGTCCGAGTAGAAAGATGACCAGTAACAGCGAGATGTACACAATTGAGGCGAGCAGATGGTTTAATTTGGATGCCAGAGTGTACAGCCCTGCTGCCGGAGAGTCGGAGGAATCAGCCGGAAAATTGGTAGCGGTTTTAGTGCACCCTTACTCTGTGCTTGGGGGTCGCCAGGGGCTGATGAGGGGCATTGCTCGGCGGCTAGCCGTCGGTAAGTCCACAGGCAAGCCTCGCTAACGGGTATCTCGGAGGTTGACGACGTCGTTTCAGTGTGTTGTTGGGCATCCAGCAATTTGTTAGCTCGGCGCATTGTCCTTATGGTTTAGGGTCCTTATCGGATCTTCGGCTGGCATACGACGGTGCGAGTTGTCCAGGGCCACGACTCTTAACGGACTTGCCTAGTAATGTCTTCGATCCTGTCTGGACGCAATACTACACTGTCACCACTGGTTTAGTCTGGTGGGGCCCTCTACGGGCACAAATTGCCCATTTGGTGCCCACGACTACCTATCAAAAAAATCTTCGGCTGGTATCTATTTTTACTCTATTTACTTCATGTTTTGATTCGTGGGTATTCGCAACTTGGGCTTCAATTTCTTATGGTAAATCATCAAACTTTGAAGTTGATCTTGTTAGTCGAATACTGTCATATATGCTGCTTGCTTTGCAATAACGTAGATTTGTGACTGTCTTAAATGTACTAGTGCAGTTGAACGATTATAATGTCTTGTTTAAATGCTGCGTCGTGAATGAATTCCACGTGAGAACTGTTTTAAGCATAATGGATTTGCACAATCAAGTTAAAGCACACAAACTTTTCAAAGTTGAACCGACTTGAGAATGTTGTGTTTTACTGATAAATTTGGAGTGTGGGTTTCTTTTTCTGATAGTTAGGAGTATGAGTTACTTGTTTGTTGGTCTTATCAGTCTCTTAAAGATATTGATTTAACTGCAGGTGCCCCCATTGCTGGCTCTGCAGTTTATAGAATTGAAGAAGTTGTTGGTTATGTAAGCATAGGCTACCCTTTTGGATTGACAGCCTCTATTCTTTTCGGAAGGCATCATAAAGCTATATTACAATCTCCCAAACCCAAGCTATTTGTGATGGTTTCACAAGTGTCAAGCAGCTGGAGAACAAGCTGAATACTTCTGCTGGCCAAGCTCGCATGCATTTGATCGAAGGCGCGAGACAGTTCCAAATGGAAGGACCAGCATTTGACGAGCAGATGGTGAATTTGATAATCGAGTTTACTTCATCATTGTGATATTGTGATGGAGTTGGTTCATGGTTCAAATGCTACAACGGAACGGAAAGTGTTTACTGTAATGTAACCTTTGAGCCACTGAACTAGTGAACTCTATTTGTTTGATCGAAAGTTGATTTGCGATCTCGATGTCTTCTTCTTATCTAGTGCAATCTCGATGTCTTTTGCCAAAACTTGTGAATGAAATCTCTTTGGTGTAACATCTATTGATATATTCAAATCATTCTAGCTGAATATTCATGGGATGGGAGCAGCAGTTAGACATGATGTTCCATTCCATTCGTATCTGCAGCAAGCTAAAATACGAGGAGGAGACAGGAGTTTCCCTTGACCTTACAGTGTGTAAGAGTGCATTCAAGAGTTTGGAATTCGAGCCTGATATTTGCATACTAGAGGGAGGTGAATTGTCATACTAAATGGGAATTGGGATAGAGCCTGTTCAAATTGATCATCTCTCTTGGATTGTGATATACATGATATAATCAGCAACAAATGCAACTAAACCGAAGAGCAGTTACAGGAATCTACTACTCAGACAGGCCGAAACCTAAATTAGCTTCCAGATAACATCAATTACAGACTAAAAATACACAACTATTCTACTATTGACAACTGATGCATATGCAGTTAGCCTCTAGGCAATTCATCATCACTCCCATCATTTTCTTCAATCTGAAGTTCACGGCTTGGGTCATGATAGCCAACATTTGGCTGTGAGCTGGTCAAATTTCGATGAATAGATGGACGCCCCAGGTCTAATTCAATAAAAAAATCATAGAGTTGTATTAGATCCAGTATATATATATCGGAACGCACAGTTTGTACTTTGAAGCTATTGAAGCTTTTCAGTAGCATAATGAAAAGGACGGAGGTCGAGGAGTTCCTCTTCAACATGCCTATCTTGACAGGAAGAACATATAAATTTGCATTTCAGATATCGAATCGAATCATTACCGCTGTCTGTTGCAGCTGCAACACTAGCAAGCTTTTGAATAACTTCAATCAGGGTTTGTTCATGTTCCTGCATGAAAAGTAAATAAATATCTTAAAAACAAGAGAAAATAGTAAGCTAACAAGTTATATTCAATTTAAGGATAACCTTAAGCATTTTCTTCGCCTTGCCAATCTCTATTAGATCAGGAGGAGTTGCATCAAGCACCTTTTGCACCTAGCATAACAAAGCAAAGGAGTTAAATATATTGGACCTTGCAAAATGTGATTCCAATTGAGATGGCAAGTCAGCGAACACCTTCTTAATCAATATATCAGTATTTAGAATTTCAATTTCTTCATAGTCATCCTCCTTAACACCATCATGTGCAGACCGCAATTCATGAGCAAATGGGTTCATCGATGATGCTCTTCCTCTCCCAGAGTTAAGTAAGCCTGGCTCACCTAATCGAGACATTACAGGATCCTCACCAATCCAGCGTATATCTTCTGGAGGAACCTGCAGTAAAGTTAATTTGTAAACAAGTTTCATATTTTTCACCACATAATATGTTGTCATGCGATGCAGAAGTAAATATAATACAAGAAATAAAATGAAATGAATGAAGTAACGACAACGATGGATCCGATCACAAAAACAACGAAGGAGATCAGAAAAAATAACTTGCTCAAATTAGTAAAACAGGATCACAGTCATGCTACGAAGATAACTTTGAGAAAACCAGGCCCAGGCTACGGCATGTGTGTGGTGCCTTAAGACACATTTTTGTAACAACAGATCATATCTACCTTCATAGGTGTTTCAGCCAAAAAAAACAATGGCTGAGAAACTCCAATTTACAAGGAAAAACACCAGTGTCTTTTTCGTGAAAGCTAAGATTGAAAGTCGAATCCGGGTGGGTGGGAATAGAAAGAAAAAGAAAGGATGGAACAAGAATGTGCACAAGCTAGAAGAGAATAAAGGAAGAAATAACATGGAAAAATCTTTCATTTATTAGCCCCTTTTGGTCAACTGGTGGTTATTATCTTAAAGTGCAGTTTTTCAAACAATATAAGATTCAATGACAAGCCTTTTGAGTCGATGATGAACAAGAACAAATATCAAATGGCCATGATCCCAACAAGTAATCTAACTAATGGACAGTTACCTCTTTGATGTTGATCCACTCCAAGGTTGCATTAGGTATATTGCTGTCATATAACAATGCATGGCGACCCTACAATTCCAAAGAAAAGATAATAACATGATTAGGGAGCATTTAAGAAATAAAATAAAAAAATCAAATTTGCTCATAACGAATTGGACAGAAGTAAACAAACTCAAACAATGTTTCACCCTAGTAGATTCGCAAGCCTACAATTATCAAAATAATTGAAACAAGAACTAATTCAGATCCCATAAACAGTCCTTCATAGTCACAACAAAATCTAAGTATTATATAATTCAATTCCATCTTTGAATATGTGAAGGAAAGGCCAGACAAAACTTCACAAAGAAATGCAAAAGTCGGTCTCATCACCACTATATACTGCCATGGATAGAAGTGATATGATTTATCTATAACACAGTCATTTCATTCAAAGCAGTACCTGTGGATCTTGAGTTAAATGCAAGTGACTATAGTTTTCTATAAACATTTAAATAAGCACATGAACATCATTAAATTCAATGGAAAAAATGAGATGTAATCAACCCGAGAAATCACACTAAAGAAATTTAGGGGATGAAACAAGCAGAAAAATCAACAAGTTGTGCCATTACTGTTACAATGCTGAAGGCAGGTAAGTGTAGATCTTTTTATAAATTCAGTACAAGGGAAAGCACAACACAAAGTTGGGGACAATTTTTGAAGGCAATTAAGAGTGGATCTTTCAGATAACAATGGCATTTAAGCTAAGAAGTCAAGTCATACGAAAGAAATTATGAGATGAAGACAAGACAATAATTGTATATTGTAACCTTTATGCTGTAAATGGAAATTACAAGAGGATTTATCATAAGTTTGGTACAAGGAAAAAAACACGAAACTACACTGGAACAAGGGCCAATAAAAGTAAAAGATCCTGGTATGAGCTTTCGTAAGGCATCACTACTGATTCATAACAAGCTATGATTGATAGGCCTTTCAGAATATACATACGTAACAAATCTTCTATTAAATGCAATAAAAGTGTAAGATTTCCTGAGAGATACTTCCACCAACAAAAATTCACCATGCACTTTAACGAAGCATTTTAGGAGTCTTAAATTGGGAAAGAAAGAAGCAAAAGGCCATACATCCACATGATTGTATTCAGTTATCAAAGCCTCATAAAAACTATTGTCTGCAGGCCATCTTAGCATCACTCTACGACCAACTAGTGGGTCTCTAAAGCTTTCAGAAATTTCATCCATTGGTGCCCCTGAAGAAATATGATCAGTTAACAGATACTGCATAGGCTTGCCTTGGGTGAGAGCTGTTTGACCCTACAAGAAATTAAAAAAATACAATTGTTAATAATGAAAAAAGGTTAGCTTTTTAGTTCGTCCCCTAGTCATGATATTTCAAACATACAGCATTAGGCCTTCGATCGGTAACTGAAGGAGGTCCCTGCTTTACAGATGCAGACAGTGGCTGTAGGATACCGGCTCCTGACTGTTGGTGTAAAGACTGAGATGGTATGCTAAATGGATTTCCTGATAGCGTTATCCTCTGCCTTTTGCGATATGCTGAAATTGATGGGCTAGTCAATTGACTGTTAACATGCTGGGGGGCATTGGGGACCATGATCCGGTTACCTCCAGCCTCTCTCCACTCTCTGATCCTGCGGATAAGTTCATCAGCATTGACCTCTGTAAGCAGTTCTCGATGCTTATCATCTGATACCCTTAGCTCTTTCCTTAGTTCGGTGATTAGACCTTCTTTCTCCTAGATAGCATAAATATCATATATGCATCCACAACACATCAGCAGACGGACTTATTATTTCAACAAAAATTGAAAAAGGAATAAACAAGTAACAAGTTGTACCCAGCTAAGTGCATTGGATTGCGCTTTAAAAGCTCGGAGAACAGCACCATATGCTATTTGCTCCAGATTGTGAATTTCGAAATCCATATCCCTCAACATACTTTTCCCAGGGGGTTGAGGCCACAAATGACTTGCTACTTCCTGCCACAATATCTACTACTGAGTCCTTTAATGCATAGTGGTAGGGGTCACCAGCAGTGGCTCCTGCATTTGATAATCCCAACTCATCAAATATCTCAACTATCAAAGAAGGAAACTGAAATTTTTTAAGAAAATGCTTGCAATAGCTAGGACCATGTGCTTAAGTAAGCAAAGATCGGAATGGTTTATGAATGCAACTACCGGAAACTGAATATTACATGCCAAAGCTACATAGCAAGATAAGGGATTACGCTATGCTAATAGGTAGATAGTATGGTAATTGGTAGTTTGAAGTCCTTAATGACAAATGCCATAACACGAGACTATTCAACAAAGCTGGAAGCACCAAATGGACAACCAAAATTCTTTAATTCTTCGAGGTGAGAGAACAATAACTCAGTTCATGAAAACTTTAAACATGCTAGAACAAAAGGACAAAATCTATGCTCACGACTAAAATTTTAGCTTACGATTAGAACCCTGAAACCCTAGACATTCAACCCAATATTGAGGAACTTGTAAACCCCCAGCATTCTTCTATAACTTGTAATTGAACAAGAAAGCACTAAAAAGGAAAACTTAAATAACCATTTCTTTAAGAACACCCCCCATATTGTCACGCCGCTAAGAAATCCCCAAATGGACAAAATCCAATGACAGCTACACGATCTACTGTCCGACAAGAACAATTCAAAAAGACAAACATACTCACCAATTTCGTCCGCCCTCCATAAAAAGATGGTGCCCTACAACAGCAACGCAGATCACTTCTCGACGAGCTCGATTTTTCAAATCAAGAACCAGGGGTAAACTCGTAACAAATGCTATCGTAAACCTCCCCGTCGCCAACACCAAGAGGAACTTAGCTCACAGAAATGGGGCTGGTCTTGCTGGCCTAAACCCCGAGGGGATCGTTTCGAGATGTACGTTTTCAGACCAATGAAGTCGGATCGGATCTAATCTGATCTGCTGATCGTTGTGGTTCCGTTGTTGGGCTGGATGGCCACATTTCCATCAGCAATAAAAAGGCCCATATCAAAGTTCACACATGACCCAAATCAAACGACTAGCCCTAATACTTGTCCACCTGTTTCTTAATCTGTCTGAACAGATTTTTGATTTTTTGTTCTGAAGGGAAAGAAAAGCGTCCCATGATCTTCTTTTTTTTGATCCCCAACTCCGCGACAGATATAGAAAAATTGGATCGGGATAAAATTATTATCTAGTACAAAATTTTAGGGCAGTCAAAAAAAAATTCAGGAGCAAAATAGAGCGGTGAGTAAAAAAATGGGGAATCTTGGGGCCCCCGGCCCGGCGGGACGCCCCCTAGATCTGCCCTTAAATTTTAGAATGAAGCAAGAATTTGTTTGCCAAATTAAAACTTGATAGCTCACTCTCTGTAATTACTGAGAAGTCTCGGGTTCGGTATCCTAATAGTGCAAAACTCTCCAAAAAATTTATAAGGGTACGTTTGATAGTCTGTTACCACCGTGATTAAGTGTGATAACTACAGGTTATTCTCTTTTATCAGTTGTTTGGTGCACAAGCAATAATTATTCCCCAATCCGATGAAATTCAACTTAACCCGGAATACAAGGACGTGAACTCCGATATTTTTGTTCCTTTAGGCCCCGTTTGGTAGCTGGATAACACTTATCCGACAGTTATCCCGGGTGGGGATAACAGAGTGATAACTAATATTGTCCTCCGTTTGGTATCTTAAATACAGATTCTAGGAGCTATGCATAACCACCGTTTGGTAACCGTGTGTCTTGTACTGATTTACTGTTATGTGTGATAAAATAACACATTTTACCTTTTTACCCTTGAAATTCGATTAAAAGGGTTCGAAACCCTTTTTCCTCCCGATCTCGACGACAGGCCCCAGCCGCTGCGCTTACCTTCACGAGCAAAACGGCGCAACCAAAGATGGCGAGCAACCGCCTCAGAGCCAACCTTTGCGCTTCTTCATCGCGAACGAAGCCTTCAACTGTGTAAGAAAATTTGACCTCCGGCTCTGTTTTCGTTTTTAGGTTTATGATTTGGCTTTTGAATGGAAATTTCAGATGTGCACGCGTGGTTACCCTAAACCCTAATCCTTTTTTTGAATGCTCCTAGAACTTCCGTAATCGTTATATGCAAATCTAAAATCCGTGTCACTCCTTGTTGATTTTTTTTTATGTTTACGTATGTATTGCTGATTTATGGATGTTTGTTGCTGATTTATGGATTTCTGTCCATATGGATACAGAAAGGTGACTTGCGGTGCATATGGATGTTTGTTGCTGATTTTATGGAGGTTCGTTGCTGATTTTATGGAGGTTTGTTGCTGATTTTATGGATGTTTGTGGCAACATTGTTACTTTTATGTGGATCCAGTTAATTATCAGCATGTTTGTAGTGTACAAATATTGGTATCAAGTTCCTGTCTTTATTAATAGGTAGATCCACTTTTGTTTCTATACTGGTACAGTTATTGTTTGTGATACTCTATTGGTTGTCCTTCTCCGAGATGTTATTGGATTTGCATTGCTTTTAGATTCCGCACCTTTCAGCAGCCAACCCGTTTTTCTTTGCGAAAGTATGCCAATGAAGGTCGGAGTTACCTTC
>JAOWBN010201854.1:0-14681 GCA_028565015.1 Pinguicula moranensis | reverse complement strand
ATCAGCTGACAACAAAGGGAAATGAAATTAGATACTGATCGAGAATTTCAATTAGTGTACTATACACATCTCATGCCGATCAATAGGGATACAATTTGTTACAGATTTGTCTTTTAGAACACCCAAAATGCCAATAATAGAAGGTAAGGCACCCAAGATCATTAAAACAGATTTGTTCTTCCAACCAAATTCATTTGTAAAATAAACTCTGGATACATCAAACCATAGACCCCGAAACCCATTCCACGGTAACAAAACAATGGCAGAAATACTGGCCTTTCAGCAGTCTTCCAACATATATACTAAAAAATTCAGAAACTGACCATACGCATCAGTATTAAAAAAAACAGACTGCAAGGGAATTTGTGGAATACGAATCCGCTTGAAGAAATACCCTTTGTATTTCGCCGAACTTTCAAGAGAGAAGAACCAAGTGTCGCTAGTTTTGCCAACAATTCCCCGTCTTAAATGACAATTTTCCGCGTGCTATGAGACGTGGACAACTTTTATTGGGCACCGAAGTCTCCTGCAGGGAATTACCCCCTTCTGGCTGTGAGATGCCCACATCAAGGAGCAATCGACGTAAAGAAGAAGTGGAAGACTCAGGACACCAGTTGCTCCGCGGATAACAGGCGAAGAAAACTTACAAATCGCGGATGAACAGATTGAGGCGAAGGGAAAGGTGCGAGGGAGAAGAAGGAGTCGATCCGCACCCAAGGGTTTCAACAAATTATAGCTTCACAAACGGACAGGCTAAGCAAATGAGAGCACCAGCTTTCAATAAAACTCACAGCCAGCCAATAAAAGTTGTCCACGTCACCTTCCGAAAATTGGGTGACGTGGACAACTGCCGCATTATAATAGAGATGTTCAACATCATATGTGCATTAATGGCTTATGCTTGTTCAACTTTGCACGTAGCTTGTGGATTAAACGGCGCCATGTACACCATAATAGCTTGTGTGACGGGCTGCTCCTGTTTCTACTCTTGCTTCTATCGTTCAAAAATGCGGCACCAATACGCACTGCGTGAGTCGCCTTGCGGTGACTGTTTGGTTCTCTGCTTCTGCGAGCAGTGCGCTCTATGCCAGGAGTATCGAGAGTTGAAAAATCGGGGGTTTGATGTTCCGCTTGGTAACATGATCTTCAGACAATTCTCTGTTATTGTATGATTTTTAATTTTTTTGGGTGCTAAAATGACGCCATCTCATGTAGGATGGCTTGGAAATGTGGAGAGGCGGAATCGCGGGATTGCCATGCCTCCAGTGATGGAAGGAGGAATGACGACATAGATGGCATCAGGGCGGAGGTAAGGGAACTGATGGTCATGGTTTCCCCAAGATTTAAAAAAATTATTATACATATAAAAAAAATATTTTTGCAGTTTGGCTCCCCGATAATATTCAAATTATTTTTTTGCTTTAATGTTTAATGTAAATTTAGATTAATTGGTAGAATGTAATGATTTTAATTTAGAGGTGATCATTATCGATTTTCCTTAGCATTTTATGAATTCTATATTTTAGAAATCAAAAATAATAAAATTAAAGTCCTCCCATATTTGTACCCAGTTCGCTCAATTAAAAGTACAGAATTTTAATCATTACACTACTATAGAACTTTGGTTGTGATTTATTAATTATAATAGATATTATTTTCATATTTGTTTAAGATATTTTTTAATATATATTTTTATATTTTTTAAATATAATTATTTTTGAATTTCTAGTCAAAGAGATTATATTTCGTAAGTTGAAAATAATTTTTTTTTTTGAATTTTCTTACGGGTTAAATCGATACTCGACATACTCTGCTCAAATCCAAATTTTTTTGGCCCTCCTCACTTCATTTCCTGTCTCCACAATACGATCCGGTTGGGAACTTGTTGGTATACTAACGTTGAACTGCTCGTGAGGTTGAAGTAAAGAAAGTTTGTCCATGTTGAATGAAATGAAATCAACTTTTGTAAAATTGTAGTATAATAAATTGTTACGGTCAACAATATAAATTGATATTTTATTTGCCTACAAGAACATATTAACTCGTAGCGGCTTCCTAAGATTGCGAGATTGTGGAATTCGTAACGTAAAACAATTTTGGCAACATATTTTAGATACAAGTGCATATGCAATAAGAATCAATTTTTTGTACCAAAAATAAAAGCTCCAAAACAGTGGCCTGTGTAGGTATGACTACAATAGGGCCCTCTGACTTATGAAACTTTTTTTAGCTATTTTATAACTGTGGGATTAAAATTGCAATAGAATATAGCTTATGAGACCAAAATTATTAATTTCTTCATACAATTGTTTTTCCCTAAATCTGTCCATATGCTCTGAAAGTATTGATTTAAACGAAACTTCTACAAACTCTCAAAAAAGGCATTATGGTATATCAATCACTAATGTAATTTTTTTTTTTGATAAGTAATAACTAATGTAACATAAGTATGTTTCGTCCAATCTGCAGCGCTATCTCATTACTTGATAATGTTTTCAATTCGCAGTGTTTTAGATTTTACATCCACGCACACCCACGGGACCCCACCCTTCTTTCCTTCTTTTTTAGGATAGTTTTTTTTTAATACCATTTAGAGGACAGGTTTTTAATTCTTTCTTTTTATATTTTACATGGGCCAAAAATATTACCGCGCAAACAAGAGTTAACAACCGAGACCCGCATCTTGCTCAGCCCATCTAGAAGGTTGATAGACCCAAATTCCAAACTCTTGTGAAATATTGCCACATAACATAAAATGTAAACAAAAATAGGTGTTAGAAATTTAGAAAACTTTCTCATGGAGAATTATTGAAACCTACAAAGAACACTTGCAAATATTTGTACACGGATGAAGAAATTCAATTCATTTCCATGCAATAAAGTACTCGCATTACATATATCTGCTTAGTTTAATATTTTTATATCCCATAACAAAATTATGCCACATCAATTGAAAAATCATAACCTTTTCAGCTCGAGAAATGTCTTTATTGAGGTTGAAGTGTATAGTGATGATGTAGTTTATGATCGAATCATGGAAATTCGAGGTCTTAGAAATCGTGCCTCGCATTCTCAATTCACACCTCACAATTCCCGAATGGGAGGCGAATAAATTAGCTGGTTAGTGGCGAGTGAATTAGGACGTGTTTCCAAAGAATACGAAGACCTAGTATACTCCAGCTTTGATCTCCTAGAATTATTTGTCCATTATACTGGTCGAGTATGCCTATTTATAGAATACATACATGGATATACTGGTTGAGCATGCCTATTTATATTGTTGTTTGTTATTCCTTCTGTCGGCGACTCAAAATGATAGGTGTGTTAGGCAGTGACTATCTCATTCTTGTCGTGGGGATGTATCTACTTGCCTTGAGGCCCTTGTGAGTGATATGAGATCATTCCTCTTCGAGCTCATTTGTTGTGATGACTAACTATATGTCTCACTTGTGAGCGGTGACAGTTGCAAGTTATCTCTTTGTTGGGGACGATAACAGGCTTTTTCAGGGAAATGCATATGGAAAACCTCGTTGGGACCTCTGATGCTGGTCCTCGAAAGGCTTTGTGTGTATTCAAGGTGATCCTCCTCCGCCTTTAATAGGGCATGACTGAGGTGGAACATCGAGGTCCATCAATCTACTCCTCGATGTGCTCTTGGAACTTGTCGTAAATGAGTCTTATCTGAATCTCCTGAATTTAAGGGTTATATATTTATATCCCTTGAATTTTATTAATCTTCCCACCTTTGTTCATTTCCCTCGATCACTGCTTCAACTTTTCCTATATTGATTCATCTTCCGTGCATTTGTCGGGTTTTGACGGGTAGTGACTCATCTGGATAATCCGACTATTTCTCTACTGATTAAATATACCTAATTATCCAGTCTTGACCCTTTGATCTCTTTATCTTGTCCCGTGTTTTTGGGTTTTCATAACAGAAAAAGGTAGAAAATCATCGTCAGGCCTAACGAGCGTAAGTCTAACAACATGACTTCCAATCGTCGGTGTTGGGGTCAATCTTCTCCTCTGGGGATCCAAGATATCTTTCCCACAAGGGTATCAGCAACCTAATTGGTGGGTTAGGAAACATTCGCACAGGGATTGACAAGGTTTACTCGTCGATCCCTAAACAAGTTCTGGGAGACGTATCATATTCTGCTCGAGTATTCTCTAGTGCTCCCTTCCCTTTATAATTGGGATATCCTTCTTTCAAAGGGGCATTTAACTATTTTTCAAGCCAAATTTCATAGGGGGTTCAACTTCCTCTTTCTCTTGATGTCCGTGCTTTCCTGTGCTATTGCAGATTAACTCCTTCCTAGTTGGCTCCTTGTAGTTATACCCACTTAATTTCTTTCTTATGATTTGTTTGCTTCTTTGTATTAAGCCTGCAATGCTGAGGATATTTACTATTTTTTTTTTATTTTTCCTTCGATGCTGATTGTTCGCGCGATTCGCAAAGTCTTACTCCATCCTCAACCATTGATGGAGATAATAACTGCTATTTTCCCCAAGTAGAGGACTGTAAGTCATATTTTGTTTTCAATTATCCTCCCCATAACACTAACCTTACCTTTAATCCTCATCCCTGAAGAACCTTTCACTTTCCATCTCTTGGGCCAGAAGAGCTCACCTGGGCTAACTTAAACAACATGGGCGAATTTCGTTTACTAGGGAGTGCTATGTGGATGATAAAACCGGCCATAATTAAAATTTCATCGGCATTAGTGGATTTTAGATCTTTTGGTTAGGCGTACTTCTTTTCTGTTGAGGGAATTTCCTTTTCACGTGCTTACCTTATTTTTACCTGTGCAGAGTCTCGTCTGAGGGACAAGGCGGCTAGCACAATTTTTTGTTACTATTAGACGGAGCAGGATCCTCTGTCGAGTGCTTAATTTGGCCTGCCCCAGACTTGGATATGTGTATAGGGTGGCCTCAGAGCCCGTCCCCCTGCTAATTATGGGAACTCCTTCCTCCGATAACCATCTACTTGACACAAAAAAAAATGGTTCCACAAAAAACACAGGTGTCAACATAATTGTCTTTTCGTGAGATGGAGGCTTCCATCCCCAGGTCGAGCCAGGATCAATTCCAAAAATGCCAAACAATGTCTTTGACAATATGCATCGTGGGGCCCTTCATCGATTAGGAAAGTTACCATCCGTAAACAAGCTGTCCAAGGGCCTTGCGCCCTCGGCTTTGACTCAAATATAGGACAAATGCACTTGGTGGTTTTCGATCTAGAAGAGGCGATAACCTAAGGCCATAGTCAAGTTATGAAGTTTTCCCTATATCCATGATGTTTTCCTTTTTACCGCGGTTAGATTGTTTCTTCTACACAATTAGTAATTTTCTCTGTGGGAAATCGAACCATAGTCAAATGCTTGTACGAGGAACTAGAAAAAGAATGCTTGAGAGGTGTCATCTAGAAAGGAAAGATCTAACTGCTAATTAGGCGACAGAGGAAGTCTCTAGGTTGTAGTATCATCTTTGGGTCCAAATGGAGGAGCTTGATGCCATGGAGGGGGTCTTTTGGAGTTCCTTGCTGAGTGTTTTGGTAATTTTGTCTTTGAATGGGCAAATTTTGACTCCATAGACCTACCAGGGAGGGAATACTGGGATTTACCTGTGAAGCAGTTGGATAAGGATGGAGCCCAGTACACTTGGGCACAACTAGATCCTAACAGGGATGAGAATCTCATGGAACATCCTCCTTGTGTGTAGGTCACCTCTTCGAATCCTTTCAATGAACCTCTGGAGATGCAACTGCATTAGTGGATGGAGGCCATAGATAGGAAGATGTAAATACCCCCTCTTGCCTGCATAAACTATCCTATTCCTCCTTTGTAATACGCTTTGATTTTCAGGAGCTTGTGTCTATTAATATAGAGGCCCATTTTGCTCGCATGTTCCTTTACTAAATCCCGTAGTTGTTGGTAGACATAGTATGGATAGATATTTCCGAATAATTGTAAATATGCATGTCTGAGTAGGCCATTTTTTTTTGTAGTCTCCCCTTATCTAGCAAATAGCAACCCCTATTCTCTGTTTTTTGAATTCGAAATTTAATCCCTTGAGTATGAGGGAAGTTATTATATACTCATTGTATTTATACCCCTCTGTTATTGAATTCAAATGTTTCAGTGGGATCGAGGTGGGGTTGCTCAGTTTTACCCTCTGTTATAGAACCCACAAATACATCGAGCGCAAGAGATTTATTGTACTTTCTCCTTCGAGGAGCACGACGGCCTCCTCACACCCATCATAAAGAGTATGACGGCTTCTCATGCGAGGTTTCCATTTCTCACATGGGAAGCTTGGTGTTAGCCTTGCCGATTTCTTTCTCTCTCTTTTTTTTTTCTTTTGTGGGGAGCGTGAGTTAGCCTTCTCGATGTTTCTCTTTTGTTTAGGGAGGCCCACAGACTCCCTCAGCTCGACCCATGAGATATCCTCAAGAGGGGTGTTGTATTTTTTTATAGGCCAAATTTTGGAGAACTGTTTCTCCAAGTTATCGATCCCTGGACCTCAAAGTTGTGAGGTGGGTTGCTCACCACTGGAGTTATCTAGAATTGATAAGTGGGGTGTTGTATGCCAGTCCTTGCTGAAGATTACAACGACATCTTCCAAAGCGGTCTACCAATGAGTTTTACTCGAATAGGGAGTTGCAATCTTATAATTGTACCTCCTACAATGATATGAAAGTAAAGGTATTCTTAAAGATAGATAAGTAAAGATACAAGATAAGAGGATACAAGGTGAGAGGATGCACCAGCCATCCCTTTTAGCAATAATATTTCTCCATTTTTTTAGTATTCCATGGTCTTTCGAAGATGCTTTCTTCCATCGTTTCCAAGAGGCATTATATGTTTGTTCATGCCTTGGCTACCTTGTAGGGACCTTCCCAGTTAGGCCCTAACTTAACTGTATGTGCTTTGCATTACTAGAGTACCATATCCCCCTTTTTGAAATCTCTGGGTCTTACATTTTATCCGTAGGCTCTCTTGGTGGCGTCTTGATAACTAACGTATTACCTTCTGCTTGTGCTCTTTTCTCCTCAAGGTCCAAGTAATGCGCCTCTCAGTTCATTTTCTCCTCGTAATATTGAATTCAAAGGGGTGGATTGTTAGCTCCGTGAGAGCTACAACCTCAGACTCGTAGATGAGGACAAAAAGGATTTCATCTGTAGTTGTTCTACGAGTGGTACGATAGCTCTACAATACCCACGGTAACTCCTAGGCACATCCTCCTTTGCTATCCTCAAAATTTTTCTTCAGTTGCTCCATAATGGTCCTGTTGGTGACCTTGCTCTATTTATTGGCTTGAGGGTTGGATATTGAGGTGAAGTTCTTCTTTTTCCGTAGATCCTCACACCATTCCTATATCCACCTTCCCCTAGAATTGTGTGCCGTTGTCGAATACCAGAATGAAAGGGAGCATGAAATGACACATTATGTATTTCCAAAGGAATTTTATGACCTCAATTTCAAAAATCCATGACAACGCTCCAGCCTCTTCGCATTTGCTAAAGAATTCCATGTCCACGATTATGAATTTCTTTCGCCTGTTTGTTTACAACAAAGACCCTACGTGGTCAATTCCCTACTTATCAAAAGGGTAGAAAATGAGAATGCTCCTCATAGGGTTGGATGGCTGATGTCATAAGTTTCCAAATGCTTGGCATTGAGGGCATTTATTCACATACTTGACACCTTCTTCCTTCATTGTGGGCCAGAAATGTCAAAGCCTTAATAAGTGGTGGACCAGGGCTAGTCCTCCGCGGTGACGTCCGTAAGTACCCCTGTACACCTTCCGGAGGACTTCTTCAATATGCTTGCCCTCGATGCATTTAAGATAAGGTAATTCCTACATTTTCTTATATAACTTCTCGTTGATCCATGCAAACCCACTGGCTCAATTTATCAAGCAGCGTTGTTCCTTGATCTCAGAGGGGAGAATCCCGTGGAAGAGGATGGAGGTCTTCCAAGTTATGTATATGGGTTCCTTCTCATTGAAATTAATTATCGAGGGAGGTATGATGGCTAGGATCCAAGGGTATGCACGTCTAATGTTTTCACGTCTTCATTTTTCCAGATGGATCTTACCCGAGGGAGTAGGTCGGTCTGGGAATTTTCCTCCAGGGGAACCTTCTTGAGATCAAAGCTTACAAACCATTTGACCTATTCATTGAACTCGTGGAGGTAGGTTAGAAGCGTGGGCTCCTTTGTCCTGAAGGTACCCTAGAAATATTCTCGAACTAACTATTAGTCAACATGTGCTATGAGCCGTTGCACTCCAACAAAGTGCGCTAGTTGAACCCCTTGTACCAAAGTTTCATGTTTTGAAGTGTTTTTGGTAATGGGGGAATTCATGGTGGAAGGCCATTGTGTGTTGCAATCCTACTAAGTTCCTAAGGATAATCCCGGTCCCTCTAAGGCTTCCCACAAATGATTCGTCTGAGTATAGGATCCATACAATAGTGTCTTCCTCTCCTGGAGTGCTCTCGACAATGAAATTTGCTATTATTTAAATTTTGAGCGCTAGTCTAGGATCGTACTTTATATGGTAATGGCTTAACTTGATTGCCTATCTTATCAATCTCCCTGAGGCATTGGATCTCGTTAGGATTTGCTTGAGGGGTGATTGGTAACTATCTGAATAGTATATGTCTGGAAGTAATGTTGTGGCTTGTCGAGGCAGATACAAGGGCCAATGCTTATTTTTCAATGGTGGTGTAGCATCGCTTTGCTTGTCTCTTAGAGGACAAGTGTTGCATTGACTGCCTCTTTAGAAATGGGAAGGTAGAGTAGGAGCTCCTTATAATCTTTTGGGGCGACGAGGACCATAGTTTCGTGAAGGTAGTCTTTCAATTGCTCATAAGACTTTCGGTAGTTTTCATCCCAGTTGAATGCCCCTCTCTTCTTGGGAAACTTAAAGAAGGGTAAGGCCCTATCCACCAATTTCAAGATGTATCAGTTGTGGGCAACTATGCGGCTCATACAATGCTGGATTTGTTTTATGTTTGGGGATGACTGCATATTGCCAAGGGATTGAACCTTGTCCGAGTTAGCCTTGATTTCCTTCTCATACACTAAGCACCCAATGAACTTTCCTCCTTACACCCCAAATGTGCACTTCAATGGATTTAGCTTTAAAACCATTTTATACAAAATGGTGAAACGAGATTTTTGGTGTTCAAGGTGTTTATTGGATGCGAGGCTTTTTACCAATATGTCATCGACATAGACCTTCATGCAATCTCCTATGAGCGGGGCAAAGATATGGTTTACCATTATCTGGTACGTGATCCCTACATTTTTCAATCAAAACGGCATTACCACATAACATTAAATTCCATGCAAGGTGACAAATTTGTTTTTTTACGCAATTTTCCTCAGCGAGGGGAATCCGATGGTATCCCTAATAGGAATCCATCCTGCTTAAGATGGGATTTTATGCAATTTTTCTCACTATCTATCGATCATACGGGGGATATACATAGCATCCAGGAGAGAGAAATAGAGAGGCGAGCGGGGATCATACCGAGAGAGAAGAAAGCGGGAAAATAAAGAGGAGCTCCCGCGACTCCAGTATTCACCCAAGGGGTTTTGCTTGACACTATGAACTCAAACTCTGTTTGTTCTTGTGAAGCCCGTGCCTTTAGCATGAGCTAGAACCTTTTTCTATAGCATGATGTAGCCCTTGATTGATTTGGAAGATTGTTTTGATGTTTAACTTTTTGAGAATTTGTTAATGTTATTTGGTTTTATTGCACTGTTTTTTAACTTGCATGTCTTTGACCAACATTTGTTAGTTCACTAAGCTTAATTGAAAGTTGAGAGACAAAGATTAAGCTAAACTTGATAAAACCAACTCTGATTGTCACAGTATGAGAATATCTGTGGAATTTGTACTACCATGAGAGGATTTGGAGAATGTAATGCTACTCGGTATGTCTAGGCATGAGATTGAGAGATAAATGTTTACATATTAAGTGAGGATTACTATTACTCTAGAGAGATTAGCAACTAAAAGATGAAATCCGGTGGAGAACTAGATAATGATTTAAGGTTAAATTGAGAAAGAAACATTCCAAGAACACTAAGTGGTGAAGTCAATCGCCCTAGATCTTTATCCAAGTAAAGTTTCATTTGCATTTCGGTTGATTAACTAAAGATACCAAAAACAGTCTCTTTGCTTTGTTATGTTTAATTATTTTGTCACATTAATATTTAGCAACCCATCAATTGATCATTTGTCCAAAATTTTTAAAGCTTAATAACTTTGGTGTTTGTCATCCACAATCCTCGTGGTTCGACACTCATTTTTACTTTATTACTTGTTCAACTTTGTATAGTTGCAAATACACCAATAGGAGGCGAGTAAAATAGTTGGTTTTGTGGTGAGCGACTGCGGCGTGTGCCCAAAGAATACACAAAGCTAGTATACCCCAACTTAATCTTCGTAAATTGCTTGTCCATTACACTGGCCGAGCATGCCTATTTATTAATTAAATACAGGAATATATTGGTACTATATGGACATGACTGTTAACCGCTGGACCCATTTATGGGTGGTGATGGTTGCTTGTTATCCCTTCTATCGGCGACTCTAGGAGATAGGTGTGTCGAGCAATGACTATCTCATCCTTGTGGGAAGGACATATCTACCTGCCTTGAGGGCCCTATGAGTTATACAAGCTCATTACTTTTTGAGCTCATGTGATGTGATGGGAATGACATATCTACTTGTGGGCGATGACCAGTGCCTATTATCTCTTTCTCGGGAGGGGTGATAATGGTAGTGGTGGTGATAACATGCTCTTGTCAAGGAAATGCATGTATACAACATCATCGAGACCTCAAGTGGTGGTCCTTGAAAAGTTTTATGTGGAGCACCAAGATCCATCAATCTTCTCTTTGAAATGCTCTTGGGATTTGTCGAGTTTTGTCATAAATGGACATTATCAGATGAACCTTTTACCGTCTCTCCACCTCTGATCATATCAATTTCTAATAGTATAGGTTAAAAATAAGAGGATTTTAAACTGCTTTAGAAAATCATAAATATTGGTGTAACTCCTAGGTCAAAGGCTAGTAAGGACTACGGACAATTACATTCAATGTTTGAATAAATTAAGGGAGAATGTTGTGAATAAGTCTTACATTTTGCTTTCTTTTGCCTCCTCCATTGAAAAAGGTTGTCTACCATAGCAACAAATACAAAGTAGACAAAAACAAGTACCTCAAAAGAAACAAACATACATGTAAACCCCCCAAAAAAACGTCAGTACTTTCGAGATTCTTGTTTCCACAATGTCTTGCTCGTATCTTTTATGTTCTATGGGGTTCGAGGATTAGAAATATTTCATTAAGTTACATTTTTAGTTTTTATGTAAATCAATAAAAAATAAAATCATGGAAAAAAATAATTTGATACGTTTAATGTGTTGAAGTTAAATGATACAATGCTACCTTTTACATATTGAAGCTTCTAGTCTTTGGCCAATCATCCCTGTTGAAAAATGGAGGGAGCCGAGGCAGAGTTGGAGAGGAGAAGCAAATTCTTGAACAGCTTAATACAGAAAAAGAAGAAGAGGGAAGAGGAACAAAAACACGACAATGATGGCATCAACCTACGCGTGAGAGCCGCAGACATGCCATTGCATCTCCAGAAGCACGCTTTTAGGACTTGCATAGATGTTCTTAATTCCATGACCTCTGCAAAGATTGATAGCAAGCGCCTCGCTCTCACTCTCAAGAAGGTGACTTTATCGTTTCCCTTTTCTCCAAGAAGAAAAAAAATTACACTAGTGGGCTCTAATTAAAAGATCTGATCTTTTTATATGATGGAGCAGGGATTACTTGTATCCTGCAATGCCCTTTGTTCAGACAGCACATTTGTTTTGTCTATTTCACCAGTTATGCAGGAGCATGTTGTGTAATAATTGTAGTTCTCTGTTCATAAATTGTGAAAGCATAAAACTTTTTAACTTTATTGATTGAAACTAGTTGAGATTTCAAAATGGGCATCCTTACAAGTATTGGTTCTAACCAAAGTTTTTGCTCTGTTTGCTAGGAGTTTGACTCCACATATGGTCCTTCCTGGCATTGCATTGCTGGGACCAACTTTGCCTCCTATGTAACCCATTCACTCGGAGGATTCTTGTATTTCTCCATTGATAAAATCCACATTCTTCTATTCAAGACTGCAGTTCAGCCTCTGGAAAGACGATGATGATGCACAACAAACAATTCATTTTCAACTAGACTCATGTTTGTTAAAGCAGACGCATGCTCTTTCTCCTTGTTCTGATTCTAGAAGAAAAGTTAAGATGTAAACAGTTCCTGTGTATATTCTTGACTTTCCACTTTCAAATTCACAAAACTCCAAACCAAGGGGGCCTTATCTTGGAGCTACGGCTACTAGAAAAACGTCACAATTCACAGCTCCATTGTTTCTTAAATCTTTTCAGTTTCTTTCAATGTTGTACTCTCATAGTCATGGCAGAGGAGAAAGAAGAAAATGCTTCTTTACTAAATCAACCCTCCTCGCCTCATGACGCGATTTTCTTCGTCTTGTCTTATCTTCCTCTGTTGGAACTTTTTGCCATGGCCCGAGTTTGCAGATAAGTGAGAGATGTTGTGAAGAGAGACATAATCCCATGGCTCAGAATCATGGTTGCCCGGCCGGTGAGCTACCAGCTGTCCGATGATCTTCTCATGGATGTTGTTTCGAAAGCAAACGGTAGGCTGTTGGTCTCCTGAGGGTTGTCAAAAATAATCCGAACATTACAGAGGTATAGAATTCTTGTTTAGTGATTAATCAAGAAAAATAATTGAAACAAGTGATTTCGGAAGATGTGGGGTTAGGGTTTGAGGAGAACTGGAGAAGAATTGGTTGGCACATCCTGGTCATTATCTACAATTCTACATTAGGTAGAATTAGGTTAGTATTTGTTGTGTGAAGTTACCAACTTGCCCTTGCTTAAATGAACTAGTTGAACCATTAATTTAATTCCTGCTATGTGACTAGATGTGTGGCACTTGGTAGTAACTTTGACCATTGATTAAATTTTTGATCGGATGGCTGTATCTTACTTGCTGTGTATTGTTTGCTAATGATCTTGGCCGTACGTGTTCTATTTGATCGAATGGCTTGTAACGAAAGCCTGTGAAAGCTTGCTTGATATATCCTGACCATTCATTTTCTGTGTCATCGAATGGCCGAAACTGAAGCTTCCTCGAGAAGCTGGATCTCGATCGACAGTATTCAATCTTGATCGTTCTTTGTCTGACTACCATCCTACGATTACTATTAGGCAACGATATTGATGTAATCTCAGTGGTACATCTCAATTTTGATCCAACAGATACTATTTGTACTTGTCAATTGAGTATTATGGCCATTGATCTTGGCCAATTCAACGGCCACGATGAAGACACTACACATGGTATATAACTACCCTACTCAAGATGACGATATACTTTTTGACTTACATTCTCTCTCTATCTATCTATCTATGGAATTCTCTCGATTCTCTCTTATCCATCGAAGAACTTCTGGTTCTCGGCTGTGTTCTTCAAGTTGTTTTTTGATCTTTTGATCGGTTAGATCACTGTGTTACTATACGATCTGTAATCATGTAGTCATTATTTGTTTGCGGCATCTATTTGGGCCATGTTTCTTGAGAGTTTTCTTAGTTGTGTGATTTGAAGTTGTAACTTGGAATATTTTGGAGATTTGTGAAGGATTAATAGAAGCTACAGGAGCATCCGATTCTAGAGTTCAACGTGGAGTAACTGGAATCTAAGGATCCGACGAACCACGGGCATTACATCGATTTATCATTATTTTTCATTTTTGTTTAACAAATTATAGAAACTAACAATTAATTTCATTGTTTTAACAAGGTCCATCTAAGAAATCCCAACAAAGGTGCGGTGAGGGTTGACGTTGGTCGGATCTGGGTGTTTAAGTGTGGAAAAGTTCAAGATCTAAACAAAAAGTAAATCTTGTGATTCAAACACACTAGCGAAAAGCTAGAGTTGGTACATTGCTATTACCTTATCTTCGCAATTTTAATATATAGAGGCTTGCACAAACTGTATAGACGATTGGACACTAAAGCGGATAAGAGTCATTGTAAAAACTGTACGGTGCTGCCGGGAGAATCATTGATGTCACAACATCGTCTTTTATTGTTGGGTATCACTTTGAGAGGAAAGGTAGTGGAGAAGAGATGAGGCGATAGAGAGAGATTACTTTGTAAGAACCTTAAGGGAGAGGCGGCTATAAACTTTAGAAAGAGGGTCACCCCAACATGTTTGGCTAAGCCGGTGGATGGTACGGATCAGTTGTGGTCAGCTATGGCAACGATAATTAGGGGAACAACTAAGGAAGTCTTAGGGGTTGCACCCGGCAGAGGGAGGAATGATAGGGAAACATGGTGGCGGAGTGAGGAGGTATGAATAAAAGAAAAAGCAAAACAAGATAAATTTAAACATCTTATGTCAACCAACGTGGAAGAAGAGAGGGTGCAACAAAAAGAGGCGTACCGGCACGCAAGGTTAGAGGCAAAAAAAGCGGTGGGAGAAGCTAAAAGCAAAGCGTACGAGGATATGCATAGATCATTGGACACTAAAGAGCGTGCGCTAGGTATGGGTTTAGGGTTTTAGGGTTTAGGT